>JBCFYV010000012.1:116585932-116755324 GCA_039000515.1 Timema cristinae | reverse complement strand
CATTCTTATATAGATATGATGGGGAAATAAAGAGCTTCGCATTTCCCCAAAGAGAATACATGAAAGAATTAACATTGTTCTAGAAACATATTAATTGTTCTGTGCATTTCAAAGCCAAACTTTTCAAAGCTATATATATTTTTTAAATACTTGCTTATAACTCGGGTAAATATTGGCTTTATACAATATTCTTACAAATAAAAGGTATTCATATTTAAGTGTTCTATAACTTTGCAACGATAAGTTATTTCGTATCTAACAAAGTTGCAAATATAATTATGATCAAAATTGGAAGTTTCCGTTTATGTTAATTTCCCTCAAATTCATTTTCACGGGAAAATGTGATGTACCGGTACAATTTTGTTTATAATGTTAAACAGTGTCTAGGAAGGTTTTTTTAAATCAAAATTATTAGAGCCGATTTTAATACAATAGATTTTCTTTCTTTTTAACTCATAAGTAAGCTACCTTTAATTTTAGGGTTGGATGGATAGTTCCAGAAACCCTTTATGAAAACTCTAGATACGCGGTTTTAGTCCGGCCCGTGGAATGGTTTTGGCTATAGGACGAAATACAGACGCACAACCTCGTGAAAACCACCGTTTGAGGATAGAAGATTATTATTTACGGTCACAATACTTTCTGTCTCGTAAGAGTCACAATAAAGTAAAAAAAAAGTATAGCGGTGACATGGTGTCGAGGGTAAGGTGTCAGACTTCTGTGTTGGGGGTCCGGGGTTCAATCCTCGGTCTCGGCACAGATTTATCTGATTGCCAAACCCTTCCTTCACATCTGACAAGACGTTATAATCACAACTTGTGAATGTGAGGAATGCCAGGCCTCCGCCGTGGTTCGGATCCCGCGTTAAACTGTAGGTCCTCCATCTCATCTCACAATCACCCTAGGATTACACATTAGCGTAAGTGCGTACAACCCGAACGGGTAGTAAGACGCGGTGCTAATAATAATAATAATAATAATAATAATAATAATAATAATAATAATAATAATAATAATAAGGCTTAGTGATTGCGGATTATAGGTTTGTTGACGGCGCAGTTAAAAACTTGAGCGTCGCTTCACCGACGACAAACGATGCTTGCAAGATGTTTTCCAAGACCGCTGGGAAGACAACGCATCCATTTTTTTAAATATTTTTTTATGCTAAACAACACCAGAGAGCCAGCCAGGCAGCATAATTTATGATGAGCTGGACAACCGGACGTACTATTTCATTTTGTCGTCAGCAAGAGGGACGTTGGGAAGGGAGGGGGGGGGGGGTTCGACTGTCTCGTATCCGTTCTGAAGGACGCGACGGAGAGGTGGCTAGGCGTCGGTGGTCGCTCAGTTCAAAGCGTCGGACTCGCGATGGTGTGGATTGCATGTGACGGAGTAAGGTCAAGGCGACTAGTTGCCATTGGCGCAAAGGAGGAAAAGGTCCCAAAGTGTAGAAAAATGTAGACACGTTACAAAATAAACGTTCAAAATGTACTTGAACAAATTCACTTTAAGCCATATTACACATTTTTCTGTACGTTCAAGCTTATTTTTCAAATGAACTTATATGTTTTGAAATTCTTTGTTAGTTTACATAAAACTATTAACAAGTCAAATTGCCTCGGTGGCGTAGTTAGCTAACGCGCTAGTTTCGTGTTGAACTAGACTACCGTGGACGGGATGATCGAGGTTCGAATCTCGGTCGGGTGAACGGGGTGTGGGGTGTGTGTTTATAAATGGTTTTCCACTCTCCATCCACGCAAATGCAGGTTCACTTTCTCTGTGTTCAACCTTCCCAATTCCTAGACCATTAACGTAATTAGTACTTAAGAGTATAATCCGAATTGGTAGTAAGACGTGGTGCTAAATAAATAAATATATATATAAACAAGTCAAATATTATAGTTATATTTAACCAACAAACCACTTATTGAGTCTACATTCAAATTATTTATCTCATTTGCGAGATCACTCTCAGAGCAAATAACATTATATATATATATATATATATATATATATATATTGTCAAAATGGTGGACATTTTGGATCTTTTTTAAAATCGCTCCCGAACACTGGAGAGAGGGTAGAAATATATGACATGTCCGGGAAAAGATGGACGTCTGTTCGCTCTGAGTAAGGTCGAGGTTTCGAATCTCAGTCGAGTGCATTGTGGGTGGTGGTGAAAGGGGATTCCCCACGTCTTCACATTGTTTTCTAGTTGCACATGTATCAACTCACACACATCCCGTGTTTAGCCGTTAGATCAGTGGTTTCCAATATTTTACAGGGTTCTATACCAATTTTTGTCTTTTGAAACCATCGCGACACCTTGATAACCTATAAAGGTTATACTCATTTAATTACACAAGTGGGGTAGGTACAATTTAGAGGAAATGTACCTATATTTGTGTGTGTGTGTGTGGAGGGAGAAGGGGGGAAACCGTTTAGGAAAAATCACCTTTCACTACCCCCGGTATTCGAATCCTTACCTTATAAACCGGCACACCAAACGAGAGTGTTTTTAAGCACAAGTACTTGATTTAATTATTATAAATTGCTTATATAATCATGAATGCGTAGTCAAATGATAATCAACAATCCCAGCAGGTATGTTGTAAGTTATTCTAGCAGCGTCACTCACCTGAACCAGAGACTGCTACAACAAACTAAGTCAGCAAGCAACTGTCACAGTTGAGTAATCAATATATTACGGAACATCTTATGAGATAGGTCCATAGAGTAATCCATTAATGAAGTGTAAGTAGATTGTTTCTCACTCATTCTCACACAGACATAACGTTATAGCTCTCCTTAGTTTTTCTGTTATCTTATATCACGTTTATTAAATTAGTTTTTAAGATTGTGTTTAAGTTCATGAAACCAATGGCTGCTTTGGTGTCTCCTCGTCTCCTAGGCCGTTGCATCGTCAGTTTTTGAGGGGGAGGGGTGCACTCTTAATACATATTGATATCTTAAAATTGGGTTTTTATCAGTGGCGGCTCATGTATAGGCACTGCGGAACTGCAGTACCCCCTATTTACACTTGATATTATCGATAACATTTAATATAATGAGTCCTTTTTTCTTTAATTCTTTATTTATTTTTGTAGTAGAATATATATTCCTTAAGCTTAATGTCAGTACTTCAGTAGCCATCCCCCAGTTTATGAAAAAGATTTTTAAAAATCTTTGTATGGAACTGTGCGCTTCACAGTGCCAGCGACGTGGTGTTTGACTGTTGTGCGCATGCGCACATAGGAGAGGGGTGGGGAGGAAGGCGGGACTGCCAGGTAGAGAGAGCACTGTTACTCTTGCAGTGCCGGCTCTGGCGTAATGGTGGAAGGAAGGTTTTTTTACTCAGCGTGTGTTGTACTTAAAACCCATGTACCGTATTCTTGAATGTGATAAAGTGTATAAGAGTGTAGAATTAGATTATTATTCTGCTTCCAGCTATTCTATTTGATTGTTTTTTTCGGTTCTTTTATTTAACAGAAAGACTAAATGCGCTTACAGTACTTTCAATGGAGAAAAATTTTCTCAATTGTCATCCAGAGATTAAGGAGAAAATTATTGAACTTTTTGCTCAAATTAAAACAAGAAGAATGGATTTCATTTTTAAATGAATAGATCAAGCTTGAACTGTAACAATTTAAGTTAAAGTAAGTAAAAATGTTTTTTTTTTGTTAAGATGTTATCAAGTTCCTGAATAAATTTTCTTTTTATACATGTTTTTTTTCCTTTTAACAATTTTAAAACAAAGGCTAAAGATTTTCTGGAGCAGCACCCCACTAATTTAATAGCAACGAACCGCCACTGGTTTTTATTGTAAAACATCGATTTTTAGGTTCCGTAACATCGAAGAATTGTGTAGGTTTTTTTTCTCATTAGATGTCCCCCCTCCTCTCTCCCAGCCCCCGAATTTTATACTGCTAGCTGAGCGCTCACTCCAGATGCATCTCCTGTAAAAAGATGATTGTGTTCTTGAGGTTAATAGACGTCATAAAGCAGATAAAACGTGTCCCGACGTGTAAAGGCGGCAGCCGACACACACTCGGCGAGAAACCAATACGACTAAACCAGGTTTGATTAAATGGAGAAATGAAGAGGATTACACACACAGGAGGTTTGTGATTTTGCGAGGTCCCAGGTGTACTTTATACACGGGTAGCGGAACCGGGGGGGAAAGTTCCCCCCCCCCCCCGAAATATATTTGCCCCTCCCTTCAACCACAAACATTGTTTTATTACAACGTTAATAGTCTTTGATCCTTTTGTCAAATCTATGATTGTCCACAATTTGTTTTTTAGCTGATAGAAATATGCGCCAACCGCCTGCACGATGCAATGAGTCAGGAAAACCACCCACATTCCATGCTACAGCCAACTTCCTGTCCAAGGTCACGTCACAAGTCACCCCTTGTCACCTTTCTTTTCCAAGGTCATTTCACCATCTACCCCTTTCTTTCCGTGTCCTTTAGTATGTAAGTAAGTGCATGTGATGCTTAAATAAAGTGTTTATAGAGGTATAATTTCATCGTTGTAAAGTAGTTTTTGTTATTCCCTGTGAGAATAAATTTGTTGTGACTTGTATTTAAAAAAAAATCGCTGATGGACTAATAATAATTAGGCAGTTGAAATTCATCGGTATACTTATATCTCGAACTATCGCAAAATGGCTGAGGAGATCCTTGTTCGATTATTTTGATAAAGTGAAAGAGTCTCGCGTCATGATCTCCAAAGTGATAAGTCTTATCCAACAGTAATGAAGGCTAACATCGTTCTAAAATGTAATACAATATCAGGTAAGTGTACTTGATTTATAAAATTGGAACTTTATCATTTGATTCTTTTCTGTCGCCACGTTTTACTGCCTTTCTGGGTTATATGCTTATGAACTCATTACGCTGATGGCCTATGTAAGAGCTAGGTTGAATTTAGAGAAAGTGTACCCGCATTTGAGTGGAGGAAAATTAGAAAACCATTTAAGGAAAACACCACTCAATACACTTGACCGGGATTCTAACCTACATTTCCCCGTCGTCAGCAGTTCGGTATATTTCGAGTGACCTCTTAGACCAAAGGTGGACAATAGTGGCACGCCTGAGCCACCGTAGGTTTTAAAAAAATATAGTAAATTACAACAATGTCAAATAAAATAAATAAATCATCAAAGTTAATAAATTGCTAGAATATTAGATATTAATTTGGCCGTTTGTGTGTATTGTTTCCCGCCACTCGAGCTGCCTTTCTCTCTCCCTTCCCTAAATACCCCCCCCCCCCTCACACTACCACGTGCCACCCTGTACACATTCCTTAGTTGCTATTTGGTGGCATACTGACTGCTCTGCACTGTGCTATACTCAGTCTTAAAATATTTGTTTCTCATAGAAAATAGGAAAAACCAAACAATCCAAAATTCCTATACCAATTAGGAATTAACAAATATATATTACACTGCCAATTTTTCAAAAAAATGGTGGTGGTACGAAGATAAGTTTAGGTTAGAGATTTTGGGGTGGAGTGGCACACCCAAGGTTATCTCAAATGGTGGCACGCCAGAAAAAAAAGGTTAGATCATTCGGCCACCGAAGCGAGTCATTGGATATATTACAAAGTAAAAGGATTACACTTGAGTCACAATAATACAATACTAAATGGCAAATTCATGCGATATTTAAAAAACTTTTTATATGATTTGAATTTTTAATTAAATTAAGTTAAATATAAGCGTATGGTATTATTAATTTGTGAGTTTAACAAACTTTTGTGACACTATGAACGATCGTTAATAAAACTACCCTAGGCCTCAGGGACGTAACCGGGGTGGACTGAGGGGCCCGGCCACCTCTCCAGAAATATTTATGTTATTAAATATATAAATATATTTTAATAAAAACCGACCATAAATAAAAATTAAATAGCAAATTTCTTATTAAAAATGAATTTGTATTCCCATCGTTAAATAGTGTTAGTAAATAAGATTTTTCCTTTTTTTTAATCTAGGAAATGAGGATAAAGATAAGAACTCAGTTGCTGGGCCCAGTCACTCAAAAAGAGAGGTTGTAGTTTGGAGTTTGATGGAGTTTGAGTTTGTGGTATCGCCCAGCGCCAACCTTTCCTTGTGCCAAATTACACTTAAAACGCAAAAGGTGATAAGAAAATCAAACGTCGTGACCATAAATTTCTTCAACACGGGTATTCTGAATTTCCTTGGTTTCACTTTCAAAATGGAGAAGTTGGCATATTGTGCTTCGAGTGTATGAAATCAAAGAATGAGAATATCTTTGGCTACAGCACAAAACTTGAAACCACGTTCATTAGTAAAGATTACAAGAATTGGAAAAAAAAGCTGAAAGTAAATTTAAAATACATGCAAAGAGTAGTATGCATGAGGAGGATGCGGGATAAAACAACACAAAAGAAAAACGTGATTCAATGGCCAAACAAATTTATAAAGAAAAGTAAAAGCAGCAATTTGTAGCCCGAAAGGCATTGCATGTACAAATGATGCCTCTTAGATATCCGGAAGACAAGTATTCCAATACGAGGTCACAATAACAGTGATGGAAACTATAAGGCGTTGCTTGCTCTGAAAACTGGTGACATTCCTGAACTCAAACAGTTTAGTTTTCGATCGAAGGACTTAACTACACATGACATCCAAAATTAAATGATAAAAATGATGGCAGACGCTGTCCTAAGAGAAATATTGAATGAAATACGAAACGTAAAGCATTTTAGTTTGATTGTAGATGAGACAACAGATATTTCCAAGAAGGAACCAGTTTCAATCTCTGTAAGAATTGTAAATGAAAATATGGAACCAAAAGAATACTTTTTAGGTTTCTATGAGATCAGTTCTGTCCTTACAAGTCTGATCATGGATACCTGACGCGATTTAACCTCTCCCTAGAGAATGTTCGGGTCAATGCTATGATGGTGCTTCAAATATACGAGGAGTTCATAATGGTGTCCAAGCTAAAATCAGCCGTTAGCAATGTATGTGCATTGCACTAATCATTGTTTGAATTTAGCGCTGCAAGACACTGCTCGTGCGATCCCTCTTATGAAGGACTGTTTGCAATGGGTACATGATGTGGCCATAGTTATGAGCACAAGTAAAGGAAAATAGGAATTTCTACGCATCACAAGTGAGTGAGAAGATGTTCCAAACACTACTCCAAAAGCGCTCTGCACGACGTGGTGGACCGTTCGATACTCATCTATTGTCAGTGTTATTAAAACATATCCAGCTGTACTTCAAGCGCTAGGACAGCTCAGTATATCAGGTGAAGATGTGTCGAGCACTGCACGAGGTCTTTACGATCAGTTTTTAAAGTGTGAAGTTTATTTGGGAATGCTAATAAGAACATAAGTGTTCGGCTGCACAGAAAACTTGCCTTAATCTTAGAGAGCCCTAAGCAAACAGTTATTGGAGGAATGGAGGTAGCTAGCTCAATGTACAATATTTAAGGAGTATCAGATCCGAAGAGACGTTTGATTCACTGTGGAGTGAGAGGGAAGACGCCCAACAAAAATATGATCTTATAACTATCCGCCTGTAACGACCCAAGCAAGTTCCAAGGAAACTAGAGCATAAACAAGGAACCATAGAGACGACAGTGATCCTAAGTAGAAAAGAACTAATGAGGGAAACGTACTACGAGATAGTTGATATAGACACAGTACAGATCGAGAGGCACTTTACTCAAACCGATTCAAAGAAACTTTGCACACTTGAAAGGGTTCTATTAAGAGCAGTTGAGGAATGGGCTATTGACGAAGAAACACGACACACACTTAGAAACTATGGTTTTAAAACGGATGATGTTGAACTAGATGCAAAAATGTTGGCATGAATTACTCCCACCCAGCCTAAGTGTTTGAAAGATCTAGTTGACATTTACATTGCGATGCCTGAGAGTACAAGGCGATTTAAAGTTGCTTTTAGTCGTCCTATCAGCAACAGCAAGCGCTGAAAGAACCTTTTCGGCCTTAAAGCGACTCAATACACACCTACGTAGCACCATGGATTAAGATCGGTTAAATCACTTGGCCATTTTGCATGTCTACAACGAACGAGTTGACAATCTTGATATTGATGCGTTGTGTGAAGAGTTTGTCAAAGCTAACACATATCGTTTGAGTGTATTTGGAAAGTGATAATATATAACATGTATTAATTTGACAAACTTATTTTGTATTAATTATAATGCATTCATACCCATACATCACATATGTTAAATTTTAAAACAAAAGAAAAACTTAATTTGAGATATTCTATGCACATCATAGCTTAGTTAGGTCTAGTTCTATTTATGATTATTTAAACTTTTTTTGTGACAATGTAAATAAATATTTTAATTTTATTATTGGCCTAGTTACTGTAGTATAAATATTTGACTAAAACTATTTTTCCTTTATTCCTATTTTTAAATTGTACAAGATCGCTAACTAGAGTAATATTAAAATTTTGTTTGTCAAAAAAAATTATATATATAATAGTGTTTATATTATTGCTGTGTAACATTGCTCATTCATGATTTAATTGAAATATACTTTGTTGAAAAATATGACAGGGTAATTGAACTCATAATTTGTTCTTAGCACAAGGTTTTATTCAAGTGTCCAAATATTATTGTTGATCTTTAGGCAACACCAGAACGGCTGACTAAGATAATAATAATAATATAATCTTAGTGTATATTATGATTTTATTTTGTTGTAAAATTCAATATATATTTAGTTGAATACTTCAAATAGTTTTAAGGGATATCCATTTTACAAAAATTATACTAGGATAAGGAGTTAAGGGGGTGTTGCAAGGAAAGTGCCTGTATTAACTTTTTTGCTTCCCCCCCCCCCCCAGACAAATTACGTTCCTCCACCACTGACTTTATAGATTAACCTAGAACAGCAACACTTAATATACACTTGACACCAATAATTGTAATATCTGGGTAACAGTAAGAACATATAAACTTACAAACCAGATTAACCTAGAACAGCAACACGTCTGTTTCAACGTTTTTCAACCGGTGGGCCGCGAAGGGTCGGCAAGTATGGAGCGTTAGTTTGGAAGAAGATCGAAATGAAGCAAGAAAAAAAAAATTGAGGAACAAAAATAGATTCGTTTAAACACATTAAACTTTTTTTTTAATAACACAATTATTAGAATTTTAGCTATTGAATTTTTAAACTCAATCTTTATACTCGTTTATTTTTCTGATAAAATCTCTCTTTAAAAAACTGATATTGTGCCTTGACAATTTTAGTGCCTTAAGTGGTCTATATAATAGAAATATGTCTGGTGTCCATCCTACAAACTCTTCTCCTCCTATTCCCCCTATGCTACGTGTCATACCACCCATCCGGGATACCGAAACACATTTGCAATCTGCAGTGTTATATTTTCCTCCGAGTAGGCGGCGGACTTGTTGGGACGGTAGGTATTGCGAGCTAAGACCAATATCATAGGGTTTTTTTTCTTGGTAAAATAAAAAGTATACTTCTCCATTAGAAACATATAGTTTAATTGTCTTCTTATGGTGATATCAACATTTTGTAGAATATCTGTCAAGGGTGTTGTGGAATTGAATGACAACCTTTTCTCTCCATTTAAAAAGTTTGTCATCTAATGCCGCTATTCTCATGATAGATATTCAACAATTGTCGGAGTATAAAATGTTTTAATTTCTCTCTGAACAAATATTTAATTACCAAGGAGTGATGTAAGTAAGGATGGTATCAAATGTTTTACTTTCTCTTTGGACAAATATTTAACTACCAAGGAGTGATGTAAGTAAGGTGGTGTCAAATGTTTTACTTTCTCTTTGGACAAATATTTAATTACCAAGGAGTGAAATAAGTAAGGGTGGTATCAAATGTTTTACTTTCTCTTTGGACAAATATTTAACTACCAAGGAGTGATGTAAGTAAGGGTGGTGTCAAATGTTTTACTTTCTCTTTGGACAAATATTTAATTACCAAGGAATGATATAAGTAAGGGTGGTATCAAATGTTTTACTTTCTTTTTGGACAAATATTTAACTACCAAGGAGTGATGTAAGTAAGGGTGGTATCAAATGTTTTACTTTCTCTTTGGACAAATATTTAACTACCAAGGAGTGATGTAAGTAAGGGTGGTATCAAATGTTTTAATTTCTCTTTGGACAAATACTTAATTACCAAGGAGTGATGTAAGTAAGGGTGGTATCAAATGTTTTACTTTCTCTTCAGACAAATATTTAACTACCAAGGAGCGATGTAAGTAAGGGTGGTGTCAAATGTTTTACTTTCTCTTTGGACAAATACTTAATTACCAAGGAGTGATGTAAGTAAGGGTGGTATCAAATGTTTTACTTTCTCTTCAGACAAATATTTAACTACCAAGGAGTGATGTAAGTAAGGGTGGTATCAAATGTTTTACTTTCTCTTTGGACAAATATTTAACTACCAAGGAGTGATGTAAGTAAGGGTGGTATCAAATGTTTTACTTTCTCTTTGGACAAATATTTAATTACCATGGATGATATAAGTAAGGGTGGTATCAAATGTTTTACTTTCTTTTTGGACAAATATTTAACTACCAAGGAGTGATGTAAGTAAGGGTGGTATCAAATGTTTTACTTTCTCTTTGGAAAAATATTTAACTACCAAGGAGTGATGTAAGTAAGGGTGGTATCAAATGTTTTACTTTCTCTTCAGACAAATATTTAAATACCAAGGAGTGATGTAAGTAAGGGTGTATCAAATGTTTTACTTTCTCTTTGGACAAATATTTAACTACCAAGGAGTGATGTAAGTAAGGGTGGTATCAAATGTTTTAATTTCTCTTTGGACAAATACTTAATTACCAAGGAGTGATGTAAGTAAGGGTGGTATCAAATGTTTTACTTTCTCTTCAGACAAATATTTAACTACCAAGTAGTGATGTAAGTAAGGGTGGTATCAAATGTTTTACTTTCTCTTTGGACAAATATTTAACTACCAAGGAGTGATGTAAGTAAGGGTGGTATCAAATGTTTTACTTTATCTTTGGACAAATATTTAACTACCGAGGAGTGATGTAAGTAAGGGTGGTATCAAATGTTTTACTTTCTCTTTGGACAAATATTTAACTACTGAGGAGTGATGTAAGTAAGGGTGGTATCAAATGTTTTACTTTCTCTTTGGACAAATACTTAATTACCAAGGAGTGATGTAAGTAAGGGTGGTATCAAATGTTTTACTTTCTCTTTGGACAAATATTTAATTACCAAGGAGTGATGTAAGTAAGGGTGGTATCAATTATGTTACTTTTTGTCTGGACATTAAAATCTTATTGAATATAAAATCCAGAGACAAATGAATTTTGAACAAAGCTAGTAACAATTAAATCAACAATAATTTAAAGTTTAAATTCACAGAACAATATTTCTAATCTCATAATAGTAACGGATGTACCATGAAACTAAACGTAACTGACCCAGATTCAAACAAAGATTATTTGTTTCCGTGGTCGCGATAGAATCATGAACTACTCTTAACGAACAGATGGTTAAATCCTTCACCTCCCCTCCATCCAAAAATATATGTGAACAGCCAAACCATGAGTGGGCCCAAACTTTCCATTCCATCCAAGAGATCCCAATTTCAAAAACCCGATGGGGGTTTTCCACCCTCCGTAAAAAAAACACAACCCAACAGAACCAAAACCTCCCCCCGCCCCCCACTCAGACCCTTAGTTTCTTTTGTCCGAGTTCTTTGTGCAACTCAGACGGTCATGGGACATACGAATGGAAGGATGGGATGGGATGGGATGGGTATGACGGGGAAAGGGGACCCTCTCACTCACCCCCTTTTAAAAAACAAGGGAAACCCACCCCAAATAAGCTCTTAACCAGCCAGCCACCCTAACGCTTGAAGAAGACCCGAGCCTCAGTTTCTCGTGTGAGCCCGTATGGAGACGTTCGTCTTCTTCGAAGGCAGCCGAGATTCGCGCTCTTACTTTACCACCCTTTGTGAAAAAAAAACCCAACAAAAAGAATTGTGATCTCGAGATATTCCATATCGACTCTCGTCTCTAGTCCGACATTGTTACGAAAGCGTCCGAGAGATTTCTACCCCTCTTCAAGACCACCACCGAGGTTGGGACGTACAAGAAGACTCTTCTTCATCGATCTGAGGGGGAGTTTTTACTACCCTCGTCGAACAGAAAATGCTTTCCATGATGGCCGTCCTGCGCGCTGCCAAGAAGGCTAGGGGATTGTGTGTTGTGTTCACCCCCTCCCCCCCACCCAAACCTCTTTCTCGCGAAAACCGACGCCTCGACGCCATGATGATATAAACAAAAAAACAACAAAAAAAAACGTGTCCTACGACGACTTGGAAGATTAAGCAAGATTCCTTCCGTCTTAAGATTGTTCTGGCGAGTGTCTTAAGCCAAGGGTGAGTACCTTGATTTTATGGAAGTGTTTTAATGTGTATTTTTTGAAATAAGGGTTGGTTTTAACCCCTAAATAAGTTAAATGAGGAATCGCTTTCTTTGCACATGCATGTGAGGGAAATTTTCGATGTGCTGATTTTTTGTTTGAAATAACAATTTTATTGATTTTGTTGTGTTTTTGACACAGAACTACGCAAACATATTCTGTGGAATAAACTTTATTTACAGGAGAAAAGTTTACATGTAAACAAATACTAAAATAAATACCCCTCCGTCGTGATCAATAAACATGACCCGATTTTGTGAAGGGTTTAGTTAGCTACACTCTACGCGTAGAAACTAACTATTAAAGAAGAGATGAATAAAACGAAGTTTGTTTTAAAATCAATACGAAGATATAATTTGAGGTTTAAACACTAAAAGTTAAACAATGAATTAGAGTTTAAAACTAAATTAAATTACTTAATTGGGTTTCGTAACAAGTTACACATTACTTATATAAAAGACAATTTTGATTTATTCCCAAACATTTACAAGGTTAAAATTCAATACGTATTTAATGACTGAACGGTTTAATACAAGATTGATATTACTTATGGTTGACCAAAAGTGACCTAACTTTGACAAAAGTAAAACATTTCAAAATGGAAAAAAAAAAAAAAATCTGATTAGAATTTTTACATTGCTTCTTATTAGGTTAAGTTTCTCTGATATTAGTACACTAACAAGGGTAATATATAATTATATGCTAAACAGTGAAATAAGTGTCAAATTTAATTTTAACAAATAAAGGGCACCTTTATAAAAATTTTGATATTTATTTTTAATGAAGGGTTTTGAGAACACGGGGTTAAATTTTATAAATAATCTTGAAAATTATAAACGTAATTTAGAAATTTTAAATACATGTCAGTACTTTATTATTGACACAGTAAACAACGATAATTAGAGATGAGGAATACCAACTATCGATTTGGGGAAGACTGGTTTGATTCCAGTTTGAAAATTAACTTATATATATATATGTTAATTTTGCTACCATTATTATAGGCTATCATAATACTGGTCATATGGATGGTTGGTTGTTTGGAAGTTATGGCCCAAATTAAGTCAGTTTGTTGGTCTTGGGCTGTAATAACTCTGCGTTTGGAAATCCAAAGTTAAATACCCCAAATTTAAATTACAATAATAAATGAAAGCTTTTAACACAAAATTTCTAATTGTCAAAGATTTTTTAATTATTTTTTTATCAAACTAATAAAGCCTTTGCGAATTCATCATTTTCAAATTCGATACGAATCTAAATCTTTTCTAAGTCACTCGAATCTAAACTGAATCGAATCTCATGTTAAGTTTATTTTATCGAATCGAATCTCATGCTTCAAAAAAATCAGATCAAATATTTTATTTTAAAAAATATGTTCAGATATGAATCTATTAATTTGTTTTAAGGCTTACTATGATACTATTTCAAATCGAATGTGTTGAATATTTACTATGCAAGTGTCCAAAGGCTCGCACAGGCTTAAAACTAAAAAAAAAAAAAAAAAAAAAAAAAAAAAAAACCTTTCTTGAATAAAGTGTTGATCTTTATAAAAACTAGGGTGTGATTAGAATGGTTTGAAGAAGAAACAGGCGGTGGACTAAGGATGTACCCTTAGACTATTTAAGGATATTTGAGAATTAAAGAAAATATCGGATTTAAGATTTGATCTTTCGTTTTTCCTGGTAATATTTTTTTTAGAGCTCTTGCTGCTTATTGGTGGTTTCACAGTTAGTCTCTAACATAGTGGACAGACTCGTCAAGCAGTCCCCTGACATAACATATGTTATGATAGCATTTAGTTATATTTTCCATAGCAACTTTAGAATAATTGATGTAATAAAGTAAACCAACTTATATTAAACATTCCAAGAAGGCAAAACCTAATAGCTATGTAACTTTATTTCAAGTTTTTGGATTGGAGGAGAAAAATATGATTTGAGAGTTAAATCTACTTTTCTTGAACGCAAATCTTTATTTTACCCGAATCTCGAATCATGCCATTAGAAAACCATTTAAACATTAATGGTTAGCCTAGCTTTCCTACAATGATTTGATTTTTTCCCTTAAACTTTGAAATTTTTCGAATTAGCCCTAATTCTTTAGTTGTTAGAGAAAATATAAACATGTTAACATGTTTAATTGTAATAATACACACTTTTAAGTGCTAAATTAATGGTCTGGAGTCTTGTTGTCCTTATGTTAAGACTAAAGCCACACATAAGCATCATAATAGCGCCTAAAACATTCAGATACCGGAACACGAGTGTTTGAACGGTTGTTTGCGCTTGTGAAAAGGAACACAAACTCGATACCTCCCTTCTATGAACACGAATTTGTCAGAGATACCTCCTTCTTTGAACACAAATATGTAGAGATACCTCCCTTCTATGAACACGAATTTGTCAGAGATACCTTCCTTCTATGAACACGAATTTGTCAGAGATACCTTCCTTCTTTGAACACAATTGTAGAGATACCTCCCTTCTATGAACACGAATTTGTCAGAGATACCTTCCTTCTATGAACACGAATTTGTCAGAGATACCTCCCTTCTATGAACACGAATTTGTCAGAGATACCTTCCTTCTATGAACACGAATATGTCAGAGATACCTCCCTTCTATGAACACGAATTGTCAGAGATACCTCCTTCTTTGAACACGAATTTGTCAGAGATACCTCCTTCTTTGAACACGAATTTGCAGAGATACCTTCCTTCTTTGAACACGAATTTGTCAGAGATACCTCCTTCTTTGAACACGAATTTGTCAGAGATACCTCCTTCTATGAACACGAATTTGTCAGAGATACCTCCCTTCTATGAACACGAATTTGTCAGAGATACCTCCCTTCTATGAACACGAATTGTCAGAGATGAGTACACCCCACTAAACCATGTCAAGTATGACCTTTTTATGAACAGAAGGTAGTTACCTAAGTTACTTAAACACATTTCAATATACTCCATTCTTGAAGACATTTGTCTAGAGCTGCCTCTTTTGAAAGAATTGCAAATACTTCTTAACAAATATATCAAGATACCTCCTTTTGCAAATGTTGTCAAGATATTCCTTCTTTGAACACGAATATGTCAGAGATACCTCCCTTCTATGAACACGAATTTGTCAGATATACCTTCCTTCTATGAACACGAATTTGTCAGAGATACCTTCCTTCTTTGAACACGAATATGTCAGAGATACCTCCCTTCTATGAACACGAATTTGTCAGAGATACCTTCCTTCTTTGAACACGAATTTGTCAGAGATACTTCCTTCTTTGAACACGAATATGTCAGAGATACCTCCCTTCTATGAACACGAATTTGTCAGAGGCCATGAGAGTGACACCGACCCACTCAAACCACTGCTATAGTATGATTTTGGTAGGAAGAACAGTAGAGGTTAGTTACTAAAGTTACTAAAACCATTTCAATAAATTCATATCTTGAGTCATGTTATCTACAGCTGCCACTTTTGATAGATATTAGCAATACCTATAAAATAAAATAGCAAGAATAATATAAAGAAATGTTTGCAATGTTGACTGCAAGCAAATATGTTTGAATTTTATTTACTGTTCTTAAAACCAAAATCAAGGTATAATCCTGTAAGGCAGCGTTCCCGAACTTTTTTCACTCGCGTACCCTTTGGCAGCCCATTTCCATAAATTGTGCCCTTAATATTAGCAACATATTTAGTTAATACATTAGTAGCTATTTCTGATTTGTTTAATTTGAAAATAAATGGGCTAGTAATAGGATTTAAAAAAAACAATGTAATAATAAGATGAATAAACGGTGTATGTATTTTACATTTACTTAATTAACTAATTTATTAATAATTATAAAAACTATTTTATGTTTGAAGTTGAAATAATTTTTAAAGGTCAAATATAGGAGAAAATCCGTAACACCCCTTGCCATACGTTAAGTTAATTTCACAACTTTTGATCGATCTTTTGTCTCACCCTTCTGGCATATGTAGCATATTCCGCCCTTATTAAACATGTTTTCTCATACTCCCAAATTTCCCCTGGGGGTTCGCATGGCCCATATTGGAAACCGCTGCGCTAAGGTTTCACATTCTTAGCTAAGAAAATATAGGAACATTCTTAAAATTTTATATAAATTCTTTTAATAAATTGATTATTTTTTCTTACTAAGCTGACAATACTTTTTTTTTTAATGCGACCACCTAAGCATTTGCATTTTTCAATGTGACCCTAGTGCTCAGAAGAGTTTGACACACCTGCTCTTAAAGTCACTCTTGTGTTGGACTGTACTACCGGTGACAGGGAGATTGGGGTTCGAATCCTGGTAGGGTATACTGAGAGTGGTTTCCCACTCTACCTCCAGGCTAATGCGAGTGAGACGCGGGCTATAGAATACTCCGAGGCATCAGTACGCTAGCGAGCTATACCGACAAATAAACAGAGAGTAGAACCGAGGAGCGCTGAGACCCGCTGGGGACGTCCACAAACCCGTGTTTATTTAAGAAGAGTTTTATTATTTCAAAATATGATTTGTGCCAAAATGGAGCGAAAGGTTTCTTTAAGGATCGAAAGCAATAGCATTTCTAGTTTTATAAAATAAATAAAAATATCACAAAAATGTGAAGGTGGTTCATTTTCAAGGATGCTTCACGCGAAATTTTTCAGTTCTGAGATCCTTAAGAAGTGGTTGGAAACGTAGATCTAACAACCTTAAAAAAAACCATTTTAAACTTTCTCGTGACCTCTCAGCGAGAGGAAAGTACTGTGAACGAAAAAATAATAATTCAATGAATGTCAACGTTTCTTGACCTCTTGAACGCTAAAAAGTGTTTTTTTTTTCAATGACCTCTGTCTGTCTGTCTGTCTGTCTGTTACCGAGGCTAGATCTGAAACTATTTTACCGATCAGTATAAAACTTGGTACCTGAGTTTTCATTTAATGTTCCCCAGAGGGGTTTCTGGAGTTATCTATCAAACTCTAAAATTAAGCATAATTTACTTAGGGTGAAAAAAGAGAGGAAGAAACCTTTTCTCAAATTCTGTTCTAGCGATTTTGATTAAAATTCTAATCTAGGCACACATAATGGCACACTCATTTTCCCGTGAAAATGACTTAAGGGTAGGCCTAATTTACATTAGCGGAAGTTTCCAATTTTGATAATATCTCCGAAATTCTTTCAGATACAAAATAACTTTCCATTGTAAATTTGTAGGAATCTTAAAAATAAACAATTTTTCTTTGAAATAATATTTTATAAAATCAATATTTTCCGTATACGTAAAAAAAAAATTTCAATAGAGCTTTGAGAAGCGGGCAGTTGAAAATGCACAGAACAAATAATATGTTTCTGTAACAGTGTTTATTATTTCACGAATGCTCTTTGGTGAAACGCTATTGTTATTTTTCTATAACAATATATATATTTCGTTTCCTAAATTACGATTATAAGTCTTATTTAGTAAAGTCTGTGTTATGTATGTACCATTTTTTTCCAAACAGTCGGTGTCACGATAGAAAAAACATTCCAAAATATTCAAATACTATTTTAGTGGTTTTGAATCTTCAGAACTGACATTTTGTTAAGCACTGCGTCTTACTACCTGTTCAACATAAACGCATACGTACTAATTACGCTAATCAGCTAGGGTTGAGAAAGGTTGAATCTAGAGGACATGTGACCACATTTGCGTGGAGGGATAGTTGAAAATTATTTTATAAAAACCACCGGGATTCGAACTTCAATCACCCTCTCATCGGAAATCCAGTCTAACACGAGAGAGACGCCTTAGACCATGCAGCCACAGAAGCATGTAAGACTGACATTACCATGGTAAATATTGCAATGTTATATTTTCCTTCAAGTAGGCAGGGATTGTTCCAATAGAAACCTAGAGTTTAATTTCCTTTACATGGTGATATAAACAGTTGTTGAATATCTGTCAAGAGTGTCCTGGAATTTAACGACAACTTTTTATTTTCATTAAAGTTTGTCATCTAATGCTGCTATGGTCATGACAGATATTCAACAACTGTTGATATAAACACGGGAAGAAAATTAAACTCTGTTTTAACTGGATAAATATCTGATTTATTTTGGTAAAAAAAAAGTCTGCTATGAAAGCTGTAAAAATACTGACCGGCCTCTTTTCGTGTATTATTCCACCCCAACTTAACCTGACTCCTCGACGACAAGGAAGATATCCATATTACAAGGAAGGAAACTAATTTTATCGAAACAGGTGCCTACAGGTCAACCAACATACCGGTAACACAATATCTGAGCGAAAATTCAACATCCCGACCACAAGAAGAACTCGTTCCAATATTCAGGTCCGACCAGACCTCTTTGAGTAAAAACCAGTCCTTTCGGTGTCCTGGCGTCTAAAGACTGGCAGGACCTGTTCTTCAAGCACTACTCCTTGGTCTAAGGGTGATCGTGGAGGGGGGGGGGGGGACGGCACAGGAAATGGCTGAACCTCTACCTTGTTTCAATAAACATACCGGAACATTTCCTTGTCGGCCTTCTCTGCATTTCCTTCGTGCAGTCAACTCGGAGGGGTTAGAGGGTGTTTCATGAACCTACTTCCGGTTTCTTAGGAGGAAGGAAGGAGAAGAAGTCGTTCTTTTAGGTCGGGGTGCTGGGCGGGAGGGAAATATTTTATAAAGAGGGGTCAAAGGTTCCGATAGAACCTCTACCATTGCTGGTCTTAGACGAAGTGTTGCCACATTTAACGTCGCACAATACGCCATCTACTGTTTGGATATCAAACGTTTGTATATTTTTGATCATAAGAGTGACAAAGGTAGTCAGACTTGGTACCCTCAAGTGTGGTGCTATACTAAATACAAGACGACACCTATCTAGACCAGAATGGAATGTGAGAGTTCCACATATAAAACTGGCCCATGCCATTCTGGTCTAGGTAGGTGTTGTCTTGTATTTATTATAGCACCGCACTTGAGGGTACCAAGTCTCACTATGAAACTGGCCCATAGGGTATTCAAACCAACAGCGCTGACCAAGCAGTCAATCTATGTGGAATACTGTCTTTACCAGGGCCCGGATTTCGATGACTAAAAAAATGTAAAAAAATAATCAATTAAAGTACACAAAGATTTCTAAATAAAATATAATTTCAATATAAAATTATCCCAAAAATTGAACGAAAGCTTGTCATGAACACACAAGAATAAATTGAATAGTGCACTTAAGGGTGTTACATGGGGAGCACTGAAAGTGTTGCAGCTGTTTTGAAATTCTGGATTATTTACAAAGTGGTATGATATTTCTTAAAATGGTTTTCAACAAAATTTAGGCGTAAGTTTTGACCAGTTAAAGAGTTTGAACTTTAGGTTTAAAGTTTTTTAAAAGTGTATGGTAACTTATACAAAACCTTAAAAAACAATCCTGCATTTGCTTCAAATTGTTCTGTTGTGACCCTATGACATAATTTTATTTGATAGATAAAGGCTAGTTCTAGGTCTATATCGTTTTACTCAGAAGTACAAATTTTGGCGTAAAATGTAGTTGAATTTTCTTTAAAAAAAAATTTAACTTAAAATTTAAACTTCATAGCTAGATAGGGACCTATTGATAGCTTTCGCTTACATTTTGGTGAAAACTACATTTAAAAATATATAATCAATTTTTAAGAAATTCGCGATTTTCAAACGCATAAAACGCCCTCCCCGTGTAACAACCTTAATAAGTATGAACTAAAATATATATGTTTGCAAGGAAAATCTTTATCAACTAAACTTACATCCTGGTAAACATTAACATTGATCTGCAAATTCCTGCTTCAGAACATAGTACGGAAGAAGTTTTGAGATACATTGATGCGATTATAATAGATACATAGTGAATAGTGCACAATTCATAAAGTTGATTTAACTTTCACTCTTTATGCGTTATGCATGGATTTGAGAATAAATGGCCGTTGGACTATAGCCTATATGACCCTTGTGCTTGAGAAATATCGACCAATAAGAATGCTACGAGAGGCTCTCGCCGATTAATACGACAGTTTACACAGCAGACAGAAAATATGTTATGTTTATGTTTGAAATACTTTGTAGCAGACATATACGTTTATTATCAACGAACTCTCGTTGTTTTAGCGTCAATGACTACGACTGTAAATACTATTGAAAATAAATAGGAAATATAACATTTTTAAACTCTGTTATTGAGTAGTAGGTAGCTCTGCCATTATATTCATGACAGAAAATCTGAACTAAATAAAAATGCAATTCAATTTAATATTACAAGATGTGACCTGGTGGTCTAGGGGTAAGGTGTCGGACTTCTGTGCTGGGGTCCAGGGTTCAATCCTCGGTCCCGGCACAGATTTATCTGATTACCAAACCCTTCCTTCACCTCTGACAAGACGTGTATTAATCACAACTTGTGAATGTGTGGAATGCCAGGCCTCCACTGTGGTTCGGATCCCACGTTAAACTGTAGGTCTGTGTTGTTGGAATGGACTGACACGTAATATGAATAAAAATGAGTTTGCTATAGTTTCCTTACCTGGTCTGTGTTGTTGGAATGGACTGAGACATTGCTACTGGCTATATTTTACAAGATAACACCACCACTCCTGACTATGTTAAATCCCCTGCCAGCATGTTATAGAATGAACATATCTTAGTAATTTTCATCTGCAAATATGTGAGTAATGAAATATTTTAGAATAAATACTAAATTTAAATTAATTCATGATTATTTTTAATTAATCTAAGAGCGATTAATGACTATGTGATTATTGTGAGTCACTAATTTTAAGTTTTCGACTATCTTAAAAAGTATGTTTATAATATTGGTCATCCCTAAAATGTTTTTTTCGCTTTAAAAATGCATACAATAAATTATTGTATAAAGGTATTTACTTCTGTAATAGTATGAATTTGGGAATATATATAAAGAACTAACAACACTTAGTATGAGATAACTTATTGTGGTTTTAATTTTACTTTCAAACTCTAATCAGAACAGTTAACTGAAAATAAGTATCGTTGTTGAACCCAATTAAAAAAAGTAGATGGTACAGTAACTCTTGAAAAACGTTTTATCAAATGTATTCTAACGTCCTCTTTTGACGTCTTAAAATAATATGTTTCGTTTCAGGGACTACACAAAATAAAATGTAGGTAAGTTTTTAAAAACACAAATCGCGCCTGGATAAATAATTTACAATAAATAAGGCACAAAATTAGGCATTTATCTGATAGCACCACGTCTTATTACCTGTTCAGGCTATAAGCATATCTGATTATTTAACTCCAAGAGTGTATTTAGAGTAGAATTAATTAATCCCATGTAATGATATGGGCAGAGCCCTGCGTTTGTGGAGATCGCGATAATTCGCGAATGTTAGATATGGCATTTTTTCTTTCAGATGTTCACATTTCAAGTTACCCTGATTGCAAACATATACTCAGAATTGTCGCTATAATTCGCGAAATCGCGTTTTAGCGCGATATTCGAGATTTTAAACGATGTCCGCGATAATCGCGATTTAGTCACGATTTTCGGCATTCGCGCTAATATTTTGGGATATAGAAAAATAAATGTTTGTGTAATATTTTGTCTTTGTGACTTATACATACTTTTCCCGGACCAGCTGCCGCTAAATCTTACTTTTTTAATAAGTTGACAGCATATTTTCTTGCGGACTAGTGTTTTTTACCGTTTTTTTCCAAACAAAATGTAATTTTTTGTTTTCACTTCGATATGTTTAGTTTACCTGTTTCAAACATTGTCCTGGAAGTCTAGTTTTAACCCAACAAAGTCACCTTAATCACGAAAGTTTGGTAAAAAACACTTTTTTAACGCTTTTGTCTTAATTCGATAATTTCGTCGCAAAAATAGGATTTTTGTAATTCACCGCTTATTCACCGCTTTTGGGAAACTTAAAAACGAAATCGGGCTTTTTTATTCACCATAAAAGCAGGGCTCTGGATATGGGTTACCTTGATTTAATTACGAAAGGGTATTTAGAGAAACTTTTAGAAAATGTGAACACATTTGTTTGGTCAACATTGATGACATTTAATTACATTGTTTGTGTTATATATATTGATAATATGTATCAAAAGGGAAAGCTGAAGATTACGCGTCTTGACGTATGAATACGTGAAAGAATATCTAGAGTAACTTTTTCTGACAGATATGTACATTCGTGGGAAAATCGGGGTGTAGAAAGATTTCAAGCTGTATAATTACAAGATTTACTACAAAATTAAAATTGATGTGACAATCCACAACGTTATTAGGAAAATTATAATACTATGTTAAAATTTGGAACAAATTTTTAAGAAAATGTATTATATAGTAAGAGATATATTTTTATTACCACTGCTGTACGTTTAACATCAAGTTGTTTTTGTTCGCGTCTTACTTGTCCGAAATCTACGCATTTCAAACACGCTAATAGCATAGGGATGAGTAAGACAACGTTTAGAGGAAATGTGTCCGCATTTTAGTGACAGGATATCGATCTCCTCGTCCGACAAACTAGACTAGACGATCTTGAACGGCGTGGGTAGCAAGCACCAGGGCTATTTACGAGTTAATCTAAAGGGATTGAGAGGGTAGACTAAGAGGAAATGCATTTGCATTAGCGGGAAGAGGGATAGGAGAGACGCAGTTTTAAGTCACATGCAAGATTCTAACCTCGACCTTTCCGCGCCCAACAATCCAGTATATGGTGAGACTGACGCCTTGAAACGTGATTGTCCTTGGTTAGCTCCCTACTTTATTTATGACATGTAAAACTATTCAAAATTAGCATGTATCTACCTGTCTCAGTGGTCCTAGGTCTAAGGTGTCATTCTCACAATATACTAGACTGACAATGACGGAGAGATCGGGGTTTGAATCCCAGTTGGTGTAAGGAGGGTGGTATTCCTTTTATAGATTTCACCTATTCCTTCACGAAAATGCGGTTACATTTCCTCAAAATTATACCCTTTTCATTCCTAATACATTAACGTTATTAGTACATATGCGTATAGCCCGGGCGGGTAGTAAGACGCGGTGAAAGAAACTAAAACAAATTATTAACTTGATTTAATTTCATATGTTCACATTTCTGCTCATCTTATGGTAAATTAGTTTACTAACAAAGTTATAGAAATTAGGTTTATTTTAGAAAGGGCTTTATTCCAAAAATGCACAAAGTGAGATATTGCCCTGCCTGGGTTAATATAACATAGGTGCACGTGTCTGTATAGAAAGGGATTCATTCCAACTATTCATATGGGAGTACTGGCATTGCAATTTCAAATGGCAGTTAGGAAAGGGCTTTATTCCTATTGTTGCAGAAATATGTTTGGTATTATTATAATTGATTGCACAGCATGTGATATTATTTAGTGTTTTTTAGTAATCAATGTTTAGCCAGTAAGACTATAAATCAAGTAACAGTGTTGGTTAATGATTATTACAAAGTTATGTATAATAAGCTCTAAAATGTAATACGGTTTTGTTTAATGATAAAATAATAACAATGATAAAAAACATTTTTGATTAGTTTTTCAAAGTTTTGCAATAAAAATATTAGTTGTTTACTCCTTTGGAAGATTTCATGTTTTAGGTTAAACCTAAAACACTTTGGTCATATTAGAAAGGGCATTATTCCATATGTTAACTTATGGAAGGGCATTATTCCATATTTTGTTTATTTTTTATAATAAAAGAGACACACTTATCCAAAGAAACACATGTCCTATAACATCTCATTTACTGTAGTCTTATTTATTGTGGCATTAGAAATTCGTTACATGTTTCTACTAATGCTACCAAAAAAAAAAATTCATCTCCTGAAAAACGTGGATTTTGGAGTAATGTCCTTTATAAAATGAGCGATTCAATTATAAAACTCGATATACTCGGCCAGGATTTGATAGTCGTATCCTCCCATCACTAGTCAAAACAGACTAAATGAGCTTGACGTTTAGCTCGTGTGCCCATCGATGCGAGTCTCATCAAATTATTTCTTTCTTTTTTAAAAGAGAAATTAATGGATCATTACATAAATGTTCGGCGCCGACGGGTCGTTTCAAAATATTTTCGAGAAGGTAAATTAATTCGTTGCTTAGAATGAAATAAGAAAAAATGTACTTGCAGGAAACTTATGGACTAAGCGGGAAATAAATTTGGATTTTAAAAAAACGTCGATTTCAGGGGGTATATTTTCTTAAGTAATAGTTTTCAAATCCGCATCGGTGGGCACGCAGACATAGGCGTGAGTTTAGTTTTTGTTTACCATAATTGATTAATTATTTTGGTATGGAAATAACATTCATGCATGAAATGTATCAATAATTGACTAAAAGCACAAGAGAAAATGTTAAATAATAATTTAATTGAGTTAAAATTACGTTCTTAATTAAACTCACGGTAGCTCGTTTTATTTATTTTAATAACAATAAATACAAATTAAAAATACTTTAGATATACCAATGACTTAAGACGGTATTGCATATTTAGTTTATAAAATAAAAATATTTATCTGGCAAAATATATGACAAAAGACTTGACACCACTTTGGATAAAATATGTGTTATTATATTTGACCTACATCACATGTTCTTTATAATTTGGCCAATATTAATAATTTCAAAAATTGATGCCAATCATGTTAAAAATATTTACAAATTAACCATGAAAATTTAAAAAATTTGGTCACTGCTTTATTATTAAAAAAACAAAACACTTGGGCCATTCATACTGGACCATTACTTTTAAACTGATTTGTATGTGCACATTTAACATTCAATTTTCACCATTTTCTTTGATAAAACATTAGGGCCTAAAGCCAGAAGCGGATCCAGGATTTTCTTATGAAGAAGGAGGGGGGAAGAGAGTTGGGGGAGGGGGGGGCTTTGCTGCGTTTTTATGTGTAAGTTATATAAATCTACAGATTTTTGAAAGTTTATTTACATTTTCAGCAAATAATTTAATTAAATGCTCAATTATCGTTAAGAAAAATACTCTAATGATTAATCATAAAAAATCTTTAGAAAAATGCATACAAGTTGATTGTTTATTTATTGTTTTTTGTTAATTTTCGTTAGTTAAATTAGGTGTTAAGATTGTAAATCAATTATTGACTGACACGAATCAGCTTACTGGGGAGATGTCACGTGACAATACAACATGTAGTGACTATAACATAAATTAAATTGGTTTAATTTTTTAATTATTATTGTTAATACCAGCTAAAAAAAATCTTGCGGGCATCAGCCCCCTCTGTATCCACACCTGCCTAAAACATTTTATTTAAGGTATAGCACATATTTTATAAAAAGATTTGTAAAATATATTTGATAGATCGTCAAAGTTACATCGTATTTCTTTTTTCAAATAAGTTTTTTTATAAAATAGATGTGAGAGGGTGTTTAGTTCATGGTAAGGGGAATGTTTAGATGTATTTAAGGGCAACTAATATACCCCGAAATAAAAAAGTCACACTTGAGTGAACATTCGTTTTAGATGTTAATGCTATGTTTTAGTTATTCACATATTTGATTGTGTTTCGTTAAATGAAGAGAAACTAAAAAACTTAACGCACATCTGTGTAGTTAGTCGTAAAGGCTTACATGTAAACAAACATTAAGTTAACTAGGCCTACCTAGCTAGCTATGTTTCGTCAGTAACATAGATCTCTTATTTAATTTTTCACTTTTTTAAGCACTGTGTTTTATTACCCGTTCGGGTAACACTCTTATGTACCAATTACACATTTGTTAGGGATTAGGAAAGCTGAATTTAGAAGATGTGTACCCGTATTTGTGTGGAGGGAGAGTGTAAAACCATGTAGGAAAAAACACCCTCAATACACTCCACCGGGATCGAATCCCGATCTTCCCGTCTTGGGCATTCTAGTCTATTGCGAGAATAGCTCCTTGGACTACGCAACCACCGAAGCGAGTTTAATTAGAAACTGTACGGTGTACAGTTTTATATTTTAAGGGGCTGCATAGTGATTAACAAAACAAAATGGACTCTTTTCATCACCAAACTCAATTTTAGGGGTGTGTGAAGTTAATTTATTTTTTATTCGAAGCGAAGTTGAATTGAAAATATTAATTAATATCATCGGAGACAAATCAAAGTACACTTTTTTTTGTTTGTTTTATGTTGAAAAAACTATAACATTGTGTATGTATATGGGTTATAAGTGTATATGTTACAGGAAAAGTAGATTGTTAGGGAGAGTTGACTCGGCCTAGGTAAAGTCGACTCTTACTAAAAGTATCAGTAAAAGTTGATTGCGAATAAACAGAAAATATACAGATCAACTTTTCCAAGGAAGAGTTAACTATGCCTGCTGTGGTTTAGTAAAAGTTGATTCCGCGCTGTTGCTCTCCACATGCAACTGTTTTGAATATCCCAGCTCTATTTGTTTACTGTTTTCTTTGATCACTCGTCCAGATGTTGTAGTTTTCAACAGTGACCAAGGATTCAGTGTGTGTTTGATTAATTAGTTTCAGTGTGTTTTTTAGGTTAGGTTAGGTTAGGTTAGTCAACTTTTACTAACTCAAGGTAGTAAGAGTATACTTTCCCTAGGTACAGTCAACTTTGACTAGTAAATGTTGATCGAAATTCATCACTTTTCCAGTTTGATGACGTAAGTAAGACAACTTGTATCTTTACTAAACACTGTTCTTACTAAAACATCGCCGAAACAATGGCCACCAATAATACAACCACCCCTCAGAGAAAGAAAGTATTGTGATCGTCAAATAAATCGCACTCGAGATTTTGATGGATGTATCGATGTTTCTCGACCACCTGAACCCGAAAAAGTTATTTTTTTCAATGCCGTCTGTCTGTCTGTTATTGGGATTTGAGCCGAAATAATTTTACCGATCAGGCTTAAAACTTAGTATGTAGGTTTTTTTTTTTAATAATTTTAATTTTAATAATTTTCATTTTCATCAACTTTTACTAAAAAGACCAGTAAGAGTCGACTTTACCTAGGCCGAGTCGACTCTTACTGGAGAATCTACTTTTCCTGTAACATATACACTAAACAGTATTAAATGATTGTCAAGTTCTGTTGACCACTGTGGGACCACGGGGTACCTGGAGTAGGAAGGGGTGAAAAACTATGGAGGACAAACATTAGTCTTAGGCAAGTTCATTTTAGGACTAATTATGTGAATTAGTGAATAATAGTTCGATTATTTCTAGCATTTTAACTTTTATAATATTTAATAATAGATAAGAGTTGGGTAGATAGTTATCTATCCAAGTCTTATCTATTATTATATTACGCTATTTATTTTATTTCATATTTTAAAATGTTTTCTAAAAACTATTAATATTTGATTTGTGTCTACCGAGGTAATAAATACGGCATAGATTGGATATTTCATATTGATCCATTGTTATTCCTAGGCATGCTGTGTTCCCGCGGGCCACACGTTGAGAAACACTGTTATGAACTACTAAATCAAGTTATCATCGGAATGATTTGAGACGTTTAAGATGGAAGTCCGGGGGAGTAAACAAGCTGGCTCATTTTCAACTCGTACATAGTTTCAAATAATATGATCCACAGCTCTCCTTACAAACAAGCGATGTTTCCGTACTTGATAAGTTTAATTCGACTATTACCATGTGCACGGTCACATGGTGGTTATTACAAATGAATGGTACGACGCAACGAGCATCCATTGCCTGGAAATAGGAATAGTTAATTATTATTATTATTATTATTATTATTATATTATTATTATCACCGCGTCTTACTACTCGTTCGGGTTGTACGCACTTACGCTAATGTGTAATGGTAGGCTGATTGTGAGATGAAATGGAGGACCTACAGTTTAACGTGGGATCCGAACCACGGTGGAGGCCTGGCATTCCCCACATTCACAAGTTGTGATTAATTCATGACTTGTCAGAATATTTACTTAAAACTCGTAAGATATATGAAACTAAATAATAGAAATTGTTGCAGAAACATTCCACCAAAGAGCATTCATGAAAAAAAAACATCATTACAGAAACATATTATTTGTTCGGTGCTTTTTCAGCTCCCAATTTCTCCAAGATATATTAAAAAAATATTCCTACAACTCGGAAAATATTATTTCAAGTAAAAGTTGTTTATTTTTATGTCTTACAACTTTACAATGATAAATTACTTCGTTGGTGAAATATTTGCGGAGACAATATGATCAAAATAGCCAAACACGTAAGAGCATATTTTGAGAAAATAGGTCTTTTTTTCTTTTTTCACCCTTAACCAAGGTACTCTTATTTTTAGGGTTGGATTGATAATTTCAAAAATTCAACTTGAGGAAAATTATGAAAAAAAAAATCTACATACCAAGTTTTAAGCCTGATAGGTAAAATTATTTCGGCTTTATTCCCAATAACAGACAGACAGATAGACGGCATTGAAAAAAATAACTTTTTCAGGTTCAGGTGGCCGAGAAACGTCGATACATCCATCAAAATCTCGAGTGCGATTTATTTGACGATTACAATACTTTCTTTCTCTGAGGGGTGGTGGTGTTATTGGCCATTGTTTCGGCGATTTTTTAGTAAGAACAATGTTAGAAAAGATACAAGTTGTCTTACATCATCAAACTGGAAAAGTAAAATTAAATATCTTTGTTTTGAAATAAAGTTTGAGGTGAAGGGAAAAAAGTTTAGTTAAATCTATTTTAATAGATAGATATACTTATTATTTTAAAATACGACCCGCTTCGGTGGTCTAACGCCGATGACAGGTTCGGTCTCATGTGTAAAGAAGTCAAAGTAACATAAGATCCTTGATCTCATTTGATGAGACATATAGGCCTAGTAGTATCATGCATCGGTCGGCTGTCTGTACTGAAAGAGTTTTTTTTTCTTAAATGGTTTTCCACTCTCCTTACAGGAAAATGTGGGTATACTTCCTCTAAAATTCAACCTTCATCCCTAACATATTAGCGTATAGCCCGAATGGATAGTAAGATACGGTGATAAAAATAAATTAAAAATACCGGTATGTATGTGTATGTATGTATGTGTATGTATGTGTATATATATATATATATATATATATATACCAACACATATATATACACATACATACAGAATGTTCGGAAACTCATAGCCCCAACTTCACATATAGTTTGTTTGAACCAAAAGTAATACAAAATCCCTGTACATTTACATCCATCAAACTATGCTAATACATTAAATTGTGTTCAATGTTTCAGCGTACAGCACCGGGAGAGCAAAGCTGTTCAAAGCATGCGTGTACAATAGGTTGCATAGGAGTTAGGCGCGTGACATTACACACATGGACATCTTGGAGCACGGCAGCAGAACATACCACAATTAATAGTATATAATACACCAGTTCCTCTAGAAATGGGAGTACGTTCTGAGGTCATCATTAACAGTCCTACATCACAGAAAGTGCTTGCCACAATTACATGTGTAGTGCCGCGCGCCTAGCTCCTATGCAACTTGTTGTACACGGATGCTTGAACAGTTTTGCTCTCCTTGCGCTGTGCATGAAACTTTAAACACAATTTAATGGTATTAGCATAGTTTTCCGGATGTAAGTGTAGAGGAACTTTGTATTACTTTTGGTTCAAACACGCTATATATGAAGTTGGGGCCATGAGTTTCCAAACACCTCGTGGTGTGTAAAACACACTCGCTATTTTCTAAAAGGAATTTTATTCTTTGTTGGTAGCAAATAGCAATGACTATTCCTAAAACCAGGATGAAAACAATAACCGAGTGAATGTGTGTCGTATATTTCGCAGTAGCTACATCACAGATTATTTTGTGATATTTTCCATTAATGTTATAGTATGATTTTATTTAGTGAATTAATTACTGAAACAAGGCATGTGTGTCTCTGAACTATCTTTCTTGTAAAAATAGACTCCAAGTTGGCCGACGACTCATGTAAACCAACGATTTAATTAGTTTGGGACGCTCCCAGTAATCTTAAAATAGTTCTAGAATGTAGAGTTCTCCAAGAACTTTACTGAGCCAAAGTGACGCAATAGCTCTTTAACTAATGAAACAGTGACGACATAGATTGCGCGGAGGCAGAGGGAACGCAAGGAATATACTAATTAAAGGACCACCAAAATCTAATCATCGCACGATCAAACATTACGTGCATTCGCAAGACTTAATTACAGTTTTACTACAAATATGTAAAAAAAAAAGTTTATTTTTCAATGCCGTACGAGTTATCCGCATTTAACTACACTAATAAAATAGTAACAAAGAAGGTATAATTTAGATAAAATGTGCATGCATTTGCGTGGAGAAAACAGTGAGAAAACACCCTCAGCGTTACCGGCCGGGTGTTTTAAGGGTAGGATTTCAAACATTTTTAACACCCTCCTTCCATGTAAATTCAGGTGCATGTTTCTCTAAATTCTACCTCAATCTTATCCCATTAGTGTGGATATGCGAACATGGGATAGCCCGGACGTGAAGCCCGTAAAAAAACAAAGGTACCTTACTCTATCTAGTTGGACAGTCTAAAAATTCTTGTATTTTCTGAATTTAATACAACAACTTGCCTTTATTCTTCAATATTGACGATAAAACACCGGTGATTGAATTGTCTAAGGCGTTATTTACGCAATAGACTTAGACTAAATAAAATGTTCGAATTCCGGCAGGATGAAATTGATTTTTTTTTACTAAATAGTTTTCCATTTCCCTCCTTGCAAACGCGGGTACATTTAAACTCAATTTAACCACCATCATCCCTAACACATAACCAGAACGGGTAGTAAGACGCGGTCACAAAACATCGAACGACCTTTACGAGCCAAAATTAAAATGTGTCTGTTTTTTAAAGCTAATAGGGTTGAAATAGTTTAATTAAGGATAGATAAACCAATTTTAGGGGGAGGGGGGTCTTCTATTAATATCAGAGGGCCTCAGCAAACAATAAAAACTCTTAAAGAAGCCAATGATTTGTAATAATAATTATTATTATCATTTAATTTCCTTGAATAAAGTGCTAGTCGACAGTCAGATACCTTTCAGAGATTAGCGTTGAGAAAATGCAAAACAACACATGGCTTACAAAATAATCAGGGTAATTTGACAATAAGAATATTACTAAGATTATTTTAAATCCATAACATCTAGGCAGAGGATTTAACATAGCTAGGAGGTAAAAGGTTATCTAGGAAAAGATAGCAAGTAGAAAGTAGGTAAGGAAGCCGGTGTCATCTTTATCCAGGTGTCATTAGTTGGTTTATCTGACCCTCTGCTCGTCCTGTCATATTATGTTCTGCTAGTCATAAAAACATAGATAAACCTTTCTCTATGGTAAAACCAAGATATTTTAGAACTAGCATTTTATATAATATATATATTGTGTGTGTGTGTTTATCAATTCGAACACATTAATAAAATTACATGTACAGTTACGTTTAGAAAAAACAAATTATTCTAAATAACGACATTGTATACTACAAAATGAGATAAAATTAATAATTTATCTAGATACATAAAGAACATTATCTATACATGATTAAAAATGATGTAATTTTAACACTTTTAAACTGCTAAAATTATACATTAAACTTTTTTTTTTACATACAGTATTATAAATATTAAATTGTGTACAGCTCATAGAATATCTAGTAAAACTAAATTTCAACCGCATTACTTTAATTAATTTACCCTAAAAATGGCCTATGAAGAGCATAAAATAGCACGTTTGACGCTTGTAGCTCGTCAACTGCAATGATTTGAAATAATTGATTCACTATTTATAGCTTGTTAAAATTGTGGAATAAATAATACAACTAACTATCTTAGTATACAAGCGATTACAGTGAAATAAATTTAATAGCTAAATACCTGTAGTAATAAAGATATTAATAACTAAGTGAAGTGTTCATAATAAACAAACGGAAAGTAATTAGTGATAAGGGTGTTCCCCTAAATAACTCTCTAACTTCCCTGATTTTTATTTTATGATAAAAAATACAATTCAGGAATTCTAGAATAATTAACGGTGCTTATAGAACGAATGGCCAAGATGGTTGAATTTGTAAGAGGTACTTACAGTAAATATTCTAGGATTTAGAGAGGCCAGAGAGGGCACGACCATGCCCGATTTACCAGAAATTGTGATATTAAATATGCGTTTCCTATTCAGAAGTTTTGTTAAGGTGGTGGGATTCCAATCAACGCTAGCGTGTTCGAATTTGGGGCGAAGAATGGTCAGGTGGTAGTAATAATAATAATAATAATAATAATAATAATAATAATAATAATAATAATAATAAGATAATAATAATAATATATAATAATAATATAATAATTATAATAATAATAATAATATAATAAAATAATAATAATATTCGTTATTGATAGTATGACCAAAATAACATCCACAACCGTCCACACCCGCAAGATCCCAATCCGCATCCGTGATGTTTGGATGATGTCCATACAAGTACGCGGATATATATAATATATATAAATAATATAATATATAAATATATATATAATATAATATATATATATATATATATAAAAAATAACAAGCATGGTCCCAGCACAAGGGTAGTTATCAAAAGAATAATTTATTGCATATTATTATTATTATTATTATTTTGTGTTCTGTCTTACGACAGGCACAGTTGTCGTTTATCCATGTGCTTAACATTTATTCGACATCCAACGCGCGTTCACAGATCCAGGCAAAATATATAATAAGCTAATATATTTTGTTGCTGCCATGGATTTTGTATTATTTATTTTATTTTTTAAATAAAACAATACAATAATAATATCAAAATTAATTGTTTGTAACTCTGTCAACAGTTTTATCAGGCATCCACGCTTATATTCAATTCGTATCCGCCTTGCCAATATTATTACGGATATCATAAGATATCTGTATCGACGCATTCATTGAGTTGGATATGAACTGGTGCTTTCCCTTTGACACATACAGGTCCTGGTTTACAGTCCTACTTTTATACGGGGAACCTTCCGAAAAATACAAACTTTTTTTTGCAGTCACTATTGATAAGGTGATAATATTCTACAATAGTATTAGTGTTATTTTATAGATATTGATAACACATGTCAAAATCACAGCTGCAGATAACCAGACTTGAAGAATGAATACATGATTGTAGGCCTAGTAACGTCTCTAGTTTTTTTTTAAAATGAGAATTGGACTGTAGTATCTCAGAATAAAGATGTTCCTCCTGGCCAGGAGGGTGTGGAGAAACAATGAAGGAGGGGGGTGGTCAGATGTTTAAGATGGTTGTCCCCATTGCATTGCAGGACGAACGACTAGAGGGAAGAACTTTGGGCATTACCTGCTTTGAAACAAATATCAGATTCGACTTCGGTTTGAAAAAAGATCCAACTTCGACAATTATTACGAAGATTGTATAGGCCCACTTACTTACTTTATGGCATAAGGAACTCGAAAGTTATTGCCACACTTAACAAAAGTACGCCACCTATCCCTATCTTGAGCTAGTTCTATCCAGTACACCTCATTACACCCTATCCTATCTTGAGCTAGTTCTACCCAGTCCACCTCATTACACCCTATACCTATCTTGAGCTAGTTCTATCCAGTACACCTCATTACACCCTATCCCTATCTTGAGCTAGTTCTACCCAGTCCACCTCATTACACCCTATACCTATCTTGAGCTAGTTCTATCCAGTACACCTCATTACACCCTATCCCTATCTTGAGCTAGTTCTACCCAGTCCACCTCATTACACCCTATACCTATCTTGAGCTAGTTCTATCCAGTCCACCTCATTACACCCTATCCCTATCTTGAGCTAGTTCTATCCAGTCCACCTCATCCCACCCTATCCTATCTTGAGCTAGTTTTATCCAGTCCACCTCATTACACCCTATCCCTATTTTGAGCTAGTTCTATCCAGTCCACCTCATTACACTCTATCTCTCTCAGGTCCATTCTAATGTTCTCCTTCTATCTGTGCCTAGGTCTTCTCAATGGTTTCTTCCTATTGGGTTTACCATTCAACACCCCGAACACTGTTCTAGAATTTCATTAGCGCTGCATGTCCTGCCCATCGTAATCTACGAGACTTGATTATTTCTAACTATGTCTTGTGATAAGTACAGGGTATGTAATTCGTCACTATGCAACTTACCCCATTCTCTAATATATCCATCCATTTTTACCAAATTTCTCCGGTAAAAATATTGAGAGTTAAAATATTCCATTTATGGTAAATTATTTTCACAGTGACCTAATACAAACACTACAAATTAATATTCGCATGGAAAAAATCTGAATTAATTGAATTGCATTTTGTGATAATAACTTGATTTATCATAATAAAGTGAAAAATTACAAACAATTGTGCAATAAAACATTTTCCAAGTAATTTTAGTGCGCAAGTTATGTAACCAACAAAAGTATAATATTTTTTCAAGCATAAAACTAACAAAAAATATTCAAACTATGATTTAATAAAATGTTTTTTTGATTACATTTAACATAATTTCAATGTTTCTGTTAGCCATTTTAGATCAGGGATCTTGAATGTTGAAATTATATCAAGATCGTAATCAGCGACTTAAAAAACCGCTAAGTTATATGATTTTTTTTCTTAGTTTTATTAGTTTAATCCTTTTTATAACACTTTCAAATTTATTTTGGATAAAAATTTGATTTTTATGAATTTAAAAAAATCAACCAACAATCTTAATAGTTTAGCATTGAAATATATAATTTAAAGAATACATTGCAGAAGGTTTCATTCAAACCCACTGAAAAAAAAAGAACATTTTATGTGTAAGGTAGACTGGACTATAAAGTTAATTCAACTATTCCCAAAGTTTCAGTTATGAACGTTATCATTGAAAGTAGTATGTTTAATTTTAATGCACATGATGTAATATGCACTATTAGTTATGCGTTATGCGAGACTGTAAGCTCAGGCTTAGTATGTATACCCACCGAAGCGGGCCATTCTTAATAGTAGTGGTAGTAGCAATAGTAATGCTCGACAATGTCGAGGTATATTCCAGTCAGTCAGGGGTGGACAACTTTCCAGGAAATATCTCGTTGGGCTGGTGATTAAATCTACTACTCATAAAAAATATAAACACTTCATTTCAACAATCAGCCTTGCTTGTATTTATGAATGTATGTCAGTCATATTTGTAGTCCCGGGGAACATGGCTGCCAGTCCACGGTCACGTGACGGAGAAACGCAGAACAAAGCTACAAGCTCACAGGGATTTGAACCTCCGCACAAATGCTAGGGCAGGCAAATGCCTTGAGCCATATCGCCAATCATCCAGTACGTACATTCCCAGCAGCCCACTTCATCACAACTATATTGATTGAAATACCACCCCCCCCCCAACCCCCGGTAGCTCCATCACTTTACAAATCGGCCATTCCAATCATTAACATACACACATACACACATACACATACACACAAGAAAGGGCACAAAAAATTAATATATATGTAGGTTCTTTATAATACGCATCTATGTATACCCGGCTCAAATCGTTTTCCTAAAATATTAAAAGTATTGGCCAATGGCTCTTCCTGAATCCAGCGCTTAACCCTTTCGAAAAAAAAAAAATCATACCTCCCTCAAAAATATTCCCCTCCTCCCCTGTCAATCACTTAGGGTATGGCAGCTTATCGGTGCGGGGGATGTCGAGGGTTTGGGGTGGGGAGAAATATAAGGGATGAAAAGCAGTGTAGGGGTAAAAGGGGGTGGTCTCGCTGTTGTGCAGTCACTTGCTAGCCCGTAGAGTGCGTACACTCAGTTTACACAAAATAAATGTCCTCTATTCTCCTAAATATATATTTTTTATTCGTACGACCTTTTAATGGGCAATTTGGGTCAATATTGTAACTACTTCCAATAAACACCTTAGTTATATATATATATTTTATGGGCTCTACAAGCTTCTATCCCCGAAGAAGATATGTAGATACTACCACGAACCAAATCAGTGTCTCTTAGAGATGGCTAGCTAACGTATTAATTGAATATATATTATCTAACATACAAGATAAAACACTAAGTGTATCTCGCTGACATCAAACCCTGCCCCTCAAACCGATCCAGTCAAGCGTTCTAACATCTTATTCAAACGTATTGTAATTAGAATTTTCATCTGTGGATGTAAAGCAAGGAGATTACCTTGTATTTGTTGAAATAGAATGTATTTATCAGGTCTATCTTTTATTGAAACAAGGTTTATCTATCAGGTCTATCTTCTGCTGAAACAGAGTGTATCTGCCAGGTCTATCTCCCAGTGAAACAGAGTGTATCTGCCACGTCTATCTCCCAGTGAAACAGAGTGTATCTGCCAGGTCTATCTCCCAGTGAACCAGAGTGTATCTGCCACGTCTATCTCCCAGTGAAACAGAGTGTATCTGCCAGGTCTATCTCCCAGTGAACCAGAGTGTATCTGCCAGGTCTATCTCCCAGTGAAACAGAGTGTATCTCCCAGGTGTATCTTCCAGTGAAACAGAGTGTATCTGCCAGGTCTATCTTCTAGTGAAACAGAGTGTATCTTCCAGGTCTATCTCCCAGTGAAACAGAGTGTATCTGCCAGGTCTATCTCCCAGTGAAACAGAGTGTATCTGCCACGTCTATCTCCCAGTGAAACAGAGTGTATCTGCCAGGTCTATCTCCCAGTGAACCAGAGTGTATCTGCCACGTCTATCTCCCAGTGAAACAGAGTGTATCTGCCAGGTCTTATCTCCCAGTGAACCAGAGTGTATCTGCCAGGTCTATCTCCCAGTGAAACAGAGTGTATCTCCCAGGTGTATCTTCCAGTGAAACAGAGTGTATCTGCCAGGTCTATCTTCTAGTGAAACAGAGTGTATCTTCCAGGTCTATCTCCCAGTGAAACAGAGTGTATCTCCCAGGTCTATCTCCCAGTGAAACAGAGTGTATCTGCAGGTCTATCTCCCAGTGAAACAGAGTGTATCTCCCAGGTGTATCTTCCAGTGAAACAGAGTGTATCTGCCAGGTCTATCTTCTAGTGAAACAGAGTGTATCTTCCAGGTCTATCTCCCAGTGAAACAGAGTGTATCTCCAGGTCTATCTCCCAGTGAAACAGAGTGTATCTCCCAGGTCTATCTCCCAATGAAACAGAGTGTATCAGCCAGGTCTATCTCCCAGTGAAACAGAGTGTATCTCCCAGGAGTATCTTCCAGTGAAACAGAGTGTATCTGCCAGGTCTATCTTCAAGTGAAACAGAGTGTATCTTCCAGGTCTATCTCCCAGTGAAACAGAGTGTATCTGCCAGGTCTATCTCCCAGTGAACCAGAGTGTATCTGCCAGGTCTATCTCCCAGTGAAACAGAGTGTATCTCCCAGGTGTATCTTCCAGTGAAACAGAGTGTATCTGCCAGGTCTATCTCTAGTGAAACAGAGTGTATCTTCCAGGTCTATCTCCCAGTGAAACAGAGTGTATCTCCAGGTCTATCTCCCAGTGAAACAGAGTGTATCTCCAGGTCTATCTCCCAGTGAAACAGAGTGTATCTCCCAGTTCTATCTCCCAGTGAAACAGAGTGTATATGCCAGGTCTATCTTCTAGTGAAACAGAGTGTATCTCCCAGGTCTATCTCCCAGTGAAACAGAGTGTATCTCTCAGGTCTATCTCCCAGTGAAACAGAGTGTACCTGCATGATGTGTTCAGTCACAAGTATGATTGAGGAGTATTAATTCAGAGGGTTGTATTGGGAATAGTTTGGACGGATTTTGTTACCCCAACCCCCTGCCCCCAACGTAAGTCTTTGACTAGGATGATATCAATGGTTCCTCTTCAGGGGATGTAGGGGTAGCAAGCGGAGGGGAATATGGTTGGAAGAGCGGCTATGACAAATCAATGTTGATACTTCAACGCAATATTACAGTTGATAAAGTGAAAAATAATGTTTTTGGAAAATTTGTCAAGAAAAGAAAGATAAAACATTTCTACCCCCACGGACTGCGTCTGACCACCCATCCGAGTTATCCACACAGATTACAAAAACGGGGAAATGATGAAAAATGTAGCGTTTTGGGGGAAATTTACGTGCATTTTGTGTGGGGGAGGGGGGAAGAATTAAAGAAAAACCACCTCAATAAGACCGGGTAAGATTAGAACCCAGCCTCCCTTAAAAAACAAACCAGACGATATTGACACTATTTTTTCTGCATGGCCCCTGATAACTGAATGATAGGTTAAGGTTTTTATTTATATTCAAAATTATCAAAGTATAGTGGCTGGAAAAAGAAGAGTTTTTAACATTCTCTCTTTTGTCGATTAGAAGGATTATACACATTTAATTACGCTAATTGACTAAGGAAGATAATAAAAGAATGTATAAGAAATATAGGTGACCTGTCGGTATAGGGGTAAAAGTGTCAGACCTCTGTGCTGGGGTCCGGGGCTCAATCCTCGGTCCCGGCACAGATTGATCTGATTACCAAACCCTTCCTTCACCTCCGACAAGACGTGTATTAATCACAACTTGTGAATGTGGGGAATGCCAGGCCTCCACCGTGGTTCGGATCCCACGTTAAACTGTAGGTCCTTCATTTCATCTCACAATCACCCTACCATTACACATTAGCGTAAGTGCGTATAACCCGAACGGGTAGTAAGACGCGGTGCTAATAATAATAATAATAATAATAATAATAATAATAATAATAATAATAATAATAATAATAATATAATAATAAACATTCTGAGAACAGTGAAGGTTGTTTTAGTGGTTTTGAATCTTCAGAATTGGTATTAATTCTGATAGTCGGCACCCTTAAAATTAAGTTATAAGAGAAGTAAAACTATCGCATGGATTATTCTGAGATACGCCTGCTCTACATTACCGACATCTGGTAGACAAAAGTTGAACTAAAGATAGCATCAATCATGCCCTCTAACGGACTAAGACCACGTCTTTACTCAAAGGGCAGACCTGACCTTCCCCAAGACGACGACAGGGCGCGTTTGTAAGACAAACGACGACATCTGGAGCAAAATAGCAAACCACAATAAACCAAGAAATATAAATAAAAAAAAGTTGTGGAGTTAACGGACACGCGCGTTTCAACGCTCACGCGACCTTTTTTAAATTATTCTTTAAATATTTATAAAGAAATAATGGAAATTTACTACGCATGAATGTTTGTAGCAACGTCGCCTTTAAGTAAATGTCTAAGAAATATATATTTAGTAATGCGTCTTATTAACCTTTTAGGTTATACGCCTAGGTACAGTAGCCCCATGGCTTCTTTGGTGCTAACTGACAGCTCACAGCTGACGGCTTTGAAAAGTTACCAGACCAAATTATGTATCCCTACGCCAAACCAAATGATATGCAAAAACATGTGTCTAGCAGCTGTCACTTCCGACATTCAAAATGTATGTATATACCTAAATGTTGACTGACAGAAGTCAGCTGTGAGCTGTCAGTCAGCACTAAAGAAGCCACGGGGATACTGAACTAACTATGCTAATAGTTTTAGAGATGAGGAAGGTTATATTTAGAGGAAGTGTACCCCAAATTGCACTGAGAGCATTTAGTAAAAACCACCCTCAGTAGATCCGACCAGGATTCGAACCCCAATCTCCCAGTCTTCAGAGTGACGACTTAGACCATTCAGCCACTGAAGCGTTAAACAAACTGGTTGACCCACACTTGGCGATCACGCGGAGGGATCGCAGAATGTGTAAAACGGCAAACCAAGACTCGCGTACTAGACCGTACCAAGTTTCCATTTTATATATTTCTGGTTTTGTTTAGTTACATGTATCGGTGGTCATGATGTCAAACGCATTAGGTTTCATTGTTTGTAAGCAAATAAAAATATTATAGTACTATAAAGCCACACGGCTAACATCAATGTTTACCCACTTCCAGATGAGCTAGAAGCTTAAAATTTGGCAAACTTATAGCTTCTAGCCTATAGCCGACGGGAAAAATTCCAAAAAGTTTTTTTAAAAAAAAGTGTTAACCCCCGAAAAAAATTCAAAATGGCGAAGCAACTTTAAAGTCAGTGCGGACCTTTCTTTGGGGGTCTCTTGTGGCTAAACGGTAAGACCTATCAAAAAACGGCTCTGGAATTACATTAGTTTACATCCACTTGCAAAGAAAACCCATTGGGGGCAAAGCGAGTCTAAGGTATATACACTCTCAGGGACGTCCCACGAAATATATTTTGGGGAGGGTGGGACACTTGAGTTTCCCAACTCTAGGCGTTCTGAAAATATAAAAATTATCCGGTGACCAAGGATAATATAATAAATAAGGGCAATGTTGAGAACATCGGGGGTGTCAGTGAACAATGAGGCAAGAGGTATCTATCCTCCGTGAAAATGGTAAAATTTGAGGCGATAATTGGGCCTTGAATCGAGGTTTTAGGCATCTATATTTTTAAAGTGACGTGTGTTATTTGTTTTGACATACACCAACATTGCATGTAGAAAAACTAACAAGTCTCGACCCGTGAAGACTTCAGACTTTATCAAGTGATCAACTTAAAACATTACTTGACCTTCTTTAGGCTACTATTGTATAATAGTAGTAGGCTCAAAGCTAGTAGGCAGTGACAGCGGCGCTACTAGCCTACTTCACTAAGGTTTCTATACAATCTACTACATAAGGTAGAAGGGAGCTTTTAAAGAGTTGGAATCGACAGTTGGGAAATTTAAAATTTGTCTGTCCAAGTCTGCTGTAAATTACTTACATAGTTGAAAGTAATGTGGTACAGGGTAATTCTAGAATTTCACAACTCAAGATCTCAACTATTCCCAACATTCCCAACTTAGAAGTTTTGGTGCCTACATGTAAGGGGGTTATGCCCCCCCCCCCCCCAAACCCCAGCGTGACGCTCCTGCACACCATATAGATTGCAATAAATGCGTATGTAAAGTTTAAGCATTTTTCTTAGTTTATTGGTAATAAAAGAACCTTTACAAGTGGCCAAATAGTCTTAAGGTATCAGATTCACCAGACATGATTTACCGCCACACAAACTTACTCGCTCTTTAGAATATAACTAGAGGGATATAATGTATTTATTAATCATATTTTTCTATTTTTCCCCTTCATTATCATAAAGTCACACATACATTGTTATAGAAACATACGGGGGAGGGGAGGGGGGCGGAAGAACATCGCATTTCACCAAAGAGCGTTCATGAAATAATAGACACAGTTACAGAAACATATGATTTATTATGTGCATATTCAACTTACCATTTCCTAAAGCTCTATTTAAAAATATATATTAGATAGACTATAGCTTGTAAAATATTGGTTTATTAAAATATTGTTTCAAATAAAAGTTGTTTATTTTTAAGAGTCCTACAACTTTACAACGATAAGTTATTACGTATTCCAAAGAGTTGCGGAGATAAGATCAAAACTGGAAATAGCACCCTCTAAAACCTTTAACCCATTTTTATGAAAAAATTAGATGCACTATTTTGTCTGTAATGTTTAAAAAAATGCATAGATACGAATAATAAAAATCATTTGAGCCAATTTTGAGAAAATTATTTTTTTCTCTTTTAGCCCTTAGTTTAAGCTAATTCCAAAAACCCTTCGGGACAACCCTATGAAAACCTCGGATATCAAGTTTTAGCCTGATAGGTAAATCAATTTCTTCTCTACCCGCTTCGGTGGCCGCACTGTCTAAGGCGTTACTCTCATGTTGGACTAGACTGCCGATGACGGGGATATCGGTGTTCGCTTCTCGGTCGGGTGTACTGATGGTGATTTTACCAACATGGTTTTCCAATATCCTTCCATACCAATGCGGATACACTTCCTCATCACTAACTAATTAGCATAATTAGTATCTACGGAAGCATTCGTGAAAACAACTTTTTCGGGTTCTGAGGGCTTAAAAGTCGACATCCATCAAAACTATCACGATACTTTCTCTAGCTGAGAGTCGCAAGAAAGTAAATAATGACAGAAAAGATGGGAGGACGGGACACAATGATCCCAGGTTGTGGAGAAGATGGGAGGATGGGACACAACGATCCCAGGTTGTGGAGAAGATGGGACACAATGATCCCAGGTTGTGGAGAAGATGGAACACAATGATCCCAGGTTGTGGAGAAGATGGAGGGTGGAACACAACGATCCCAGGTTGTGGAGAAGATGGGACACAACGATCCCAGGTTGTGGAGATGATGGGACACAATGATCCCAGGTTGTGGAGAAGATGGGACACAACGATCCCAGGTTGTGGAGAAGATGGGACACAATGATCCCAGGTTGTGGAGAAGATGGAACACAACGATCCCAGGTTGTGGAGAAGATGGGACACAACGATCCCAGGTTGTGGAGAAGATGGGAGGATGGAACACAACGATCCCAGGTTGTGGAGAAGATGGAGGGTGGAACACAACGATCCTAGGTTGTGGAGAAGATGGGACACAACGATCCCAGGTTGTGGAGAAGATGGGACACAATGATCCCAGGTTGTGGAGAAGATGGAACACAATGATCCCAGGTTGTGGAGAAGATGGAGGGTGGAACACAACGATCCCAGGTTGTGGAGAAGATGGGACACAACGATCCCAGGTTGTGGAGATGATGGGACACAATGATCCCAGGTTGTGGAGAAGATGGAGGGTGGAACACAACGATCCTAGGTTGTGGAGAAGATGGGACACAACGATCCCAGGTTGTGGAGAAGATGGGACACAATGATCCCAGGTTGTGGAGAAGATGGAACACAATGATCCCAGGTTGTGGAGAAGATGGAGGGTGGAACACAACGATCCCAGGTTGTGGAGAAGATGGGACACAACGATCCCAGGTTGTGGAGATGATGGGACACAATGATCCCAGGTTGTGGAGAAGATGGAGGGTGGAACACAACGATCCTAGGTTGTGGAGAAGATGGGACACAACGATCCCAGGTTGTGGAGAAGATGGAGGGTGGAACACAACGATCCTAGGTTGTGGAGAAGATGGGACACAACGATCCCAGGTTGTGGAGAAGATGGAGGGTGGAACACAACGATCCTAGGTTGTGGAGAAGATGGGACACAACGATCCAGGTTGTGGAGAAGATGGGACACAACGATCCCAGGTTGTGGAGAAGATGGGAGGATGGAACACAACGATCCCAGGTTGTGGAGAAGATGGAGGGTGGAACACAACGATCCTAGGTTGTGGAGAAGATGGGACACAACGATCCCAGGTTGTGGAGAAGATGGGACACAATGATCCCAGGTTGTGGAGAAGATGGAACACAACGATCCCAGGTTGTGGAGAAGATGAGAGGGTGGAACACAACGATCCCAGGTTGTGGAGAAGATGGGACACAACGATCCCAGGTTGTGGAGAAGATGGGACACAATGATCCCAGGTTGTGGAGAAGATGGAGGGTGGAACACAACGATCCCAGGTTGTGGAGAAGATGGGACACAACGATCCCAGGTTGTGGAGAAGATGGGACACAATGATCCCAGATTGTGGAGAAGAACAGTTTTCGTCCGTCTCCCTTGTAGCGTTCAATATCTGATCTGACGTGGACATCAGTCACTGGCGGATTGTGTACGAGCTGTGACTGACTGTCGACGTGGCTCAGTGGTCACGGAGGAAAACCACAGCTTTTATATCCGTCCTGGGGTTCTTAACCTGGGGTCCATGAACTTTCTTGGGGGGGAAATACATCTTTATTTTCAATAACCTATAACTGCATTTACTTCAGTCACAAATTTATGGTGTGGTGTTGTTGGAAGAACAATATCTGTTGGTTACTAAGACTATTAGTTTATTTTAAATATATTCATACGTCAATTCATGTGATATGCAGCTGTCACTTTTGTTGGATAATTGACACCTATAAAATAACACAAATAATTTATGTTTGAATTTTGTGAACTTCTTCCAACCAAGTAACTAACTAGCTAGCGGCAGTGGTATAAGCAGTACCTCTGTGTCGCCGATATAAATTACAGATACATCAAAATATTGTTCATGAGCATCAAAACTTCGAAATAAGGTATTAGTATTCTGATAAGGGGCCCAAAGGATTCACCAGACTGACAAAGGGGACTATAGGCTTCACCATACTGACAAAGGGGTCCATATAATTCACCAGAGAGACAATGGGGTTCATAGGCTTCACCAGACTGACAAAGAGGTCCATAGACTTCACCAGACTGACAAAGGGGTCCATAGACTTCACCAGACTGACAAAGGGGTCCATAGGCTTCACCAGACTGACAAAGGGGTCCATAGACTTCACCAGACTGACAAAGGGGCCCATAAACTTCACCAGACTGACAAAGGGGTCCATATACTTCACCAGACTGACAAAGGGTCCATAGACTTCACCAGACTGACAAAGGGGTCCATAGACTTCACCAGACTGACAAAGAGGTCCATAGACTTCACCAGACTGACAAAGAGGTACATAGACTTCACCAGACTGACAAAGAGGTCCGTAGACTTCATCAGACTGACAAAGGGGTCCGTAGACTTCACCAGACTGACAAAGGGTCCATAGACTTCACCAGACTGACAAAGGGGCCCATAACTTCACCAGACTGATAAAGGGGTCCATATACTTCACCAGACTGACAAAGGGCCCATAAACTTCACAGACTGACAAAGGGTCCATAGACTTCACCAGACTGACAAAGGGGTCCATAGACTTCACCAACTGACAAAGGGGTCCATAGACTTCACCAGACTGACAAAGAGGTCCATAGACTTCACCAGACTGACAAAGAGGTACATAGACTTCACCAGACTGACAAAGAGGTCCGTAGACTTCACCAGACTGACAAAGGGGTCCATAGCTTCACCAGACTGACAAAGGGGTCCATAGACTTCACCAGACTGACAAAGGGGCCCATAAACTTCACCAGACTGACAAAGGGGTCCATAAACTTCACCAGACTGACAAAGGGTCCATAGACTTCACCGGACTGACAAAGAGGTCCATAGACTTCACCAGACTGACAAAGAGGTCCATAGACTTCACCATACTGACAAAGGGGTCCATAGACTTCACCAGACTGACAAAGAGGTACATAGGCTTCACCGGACTGACAAAGAGGTCCATAGACTTCACCAGACTGACAAAGAGGTACATAGGCTTCACCGGACTGACAAAGAGGTCCATAGACTTCACCAGACTGACAAAGGGGTCCATAGACATCACCAGACTGACAAAGGGGCCCATAAACTTCACCAGACTGACAAAGGGGTTCATAGACTTCACCAGACTGACAAAGGGGTCCATAGACTTCACCAGACTGACAAAGGGGTCCATAGACTTCACCAGACTGACAAAGGGGTCCATAGACTTCACCAGACTGACAAAGGGGTCCATAGGCTTCACCATACTGACAAAGAGGTACATAGGCTTAACCAACAGACAAAGAGGTTCATGGGACAAAATTAAGAGCCAGTGTCTTAAACGGTATCTGGAAAAATATTAGGTAATTTTGGTATCCAATCCAGTGGTCCCACGGTCTAAGGCATTGAGCTAGCTATATGCGGGCTTAACGCCTTAATACTGTGTGTGCACTGTAGCACATGTTTTATTACGAACCACCTTCCGATGGTTGTTGGTGTGAGAATTGGGCATGGTAATAATTATCCTTGGGGTGTAGAGATGAGGAACGTACAGTTTAAATGGAATGTACCGCCATTTTCGTGTTGAGAGAATGGGAAATAATTCAGGAAGAAAGCAGTTCATCCGACCAGGATTTGAATTCGGACATCCTTACCACCAGCAATCCAGTATTTTGCGAACCTGAAGCTTTATACCATGTGATCACAAGTGTGGATTATATTTAAACAGTGACGAATATTGTATAATTATACTATACACAAATATGTACACACACATATACATATGTGTGTGTGTGTGTGTGTGTGTGAGAGAGATAGAGAGAGAGGAGAATATATATAAAGACACACATTTCTCAAGCGCTAATAATAACATCCCGAACTACTTTTATTTGGCTGCTTGTTTTGTTGAGTTAAAAATAATCTCATTCCGCGTAGAGCCGCAAAATATAACTCGGCACGCCAGCAAACAAACAACGCATGATTGAACAAATAATAGAGTAAAGAATACAATCACTGGAACAAAATTACCCGATACAAAATAATTTCCAGTAATTTTATAGCGGGGTTGGTTAACAATAATAACGAAATATTAATTTTTGTATTAGTAAAACCGAATCTCAATTCAGCGTGTCGATGGGATTTGCTTTTACTTCCATCGATTTTTTTTTTTAACTGTTGTTTCGATTTAAATTATCAGCTACAAAAACGAGTAATCTAGTAACGGAAATGATCACGCCAGGTCCACGTGATTTTTAGTTAAGGTATAGAAAATGTCAACAGTTCATTCGCTTGGACGGTTGAATGCTCTTACTCGCTATAGACTGGACTACTGTTATCGGGGAGATCGGGGTTCGAATACCGGCCGTGTGTGCAGAGGATCTTTTTCACCTAGATGATTTTCCACTGCCCCCTCCTTGAAAATTCGGGACACTTCCTCTTAATTCGACCCTCGTAGTTCCTCTTAAATTAACATAATTAATTAAAATGTGGGTAATGAAACACATTGACAAAAAGAAACATCAATAGCTCATTGTAGGATGACCGTATCGGTAGCTGATGGAAAAATGTTCATGAAAAGGATATTACTGTATATAAGTTTACAGGACGAACAGCACAGCTTTAGTCTCATACAGTGACGGCACGTGTATAGGCACTGCGGAACTGCAGCACCCCCTATTTACACTTGATATTATCGATAACATTTAATATAATGAGTGCTTTTTTTCTTTAATTCTTTATTTATTTTTGTAGTACAATATATATTCCTTAAGCTTAATGTCAGTACTTCAGTAGCCATCCTCCAGTTTATGAAAAATATACAAAAATCTTTGTATGAAACTGTGAGTTTCACAGTGCAGTGACGTAGTGTTTGACTGTTGTGCGCATGCGCACATAGGAGGGGTTGGGGAGGAAGGCGGGACTGCCAAGTAGAGAGAGCACTGTTGCTCTCGCAGTGCCGGCTCTGGCGTGATGATGGAAGGAAGGTTTTTTTTTTTACTCAGCGTGTGTTGTGCTTAAAAACCATGTACCATATTCTTGAATGTGATAAAGTGTAGAAGAGTGTAGAATTAGATTATTATTAAATATTGCATCAATAGCTGAGCGTCTACGCGACAATTTCTCGCTTACCGAGGCGGCTACCTTAATTTTGAACAACTTTTTGACATCTCAAACCAGTTAATCACGCAATTTATGTCTTCAGGCTCGTATTATATTTAAAAGCTAATATTTACACACTCACCTTTACCTAAGTACGTTTGCACAATATCATCTTTCTAAGTTTATTTGTTTTGTAGCTATCCACACTGGTAATCACGCCGTTTAGAGTGTCAGAACAGCGTTACACATAGAAGTACAAATAAACACATGAGATGCACTTTTGACGGTATTCTTAAGAAATTATTATACATACCAAGTTTATTATGTCTGTTACCTAATTTTGGAGCTACCCACACCGGTGATTACGAGGTTTAAGAAGTCAGGATCGCAATATGTGTAAAAACATAAACCAGGATTAGCCTGAGTACGTACGACCATACCAAGTTTCCATTTTATCTGTTTCTAGTGTTATTTAATTACCTGAATCGGTGGTCACGATGTATAATGCATCAGGCTTTCATCGGATGTAAATACTTAAGAATACGTCCAAGGTACACACACCCTAAAGATGTCATAAAATACGTATGCAGAGTTTAAGATTTATTCCCTTGGTTTAGTGATGTTATAGGGAACCTCACATGACATGACCAATTAGTCTTAAGGCCTTAAGTTCACAATAAATGATTTTAAAACAACACGCCCGAGGTGCACTAAGTGCAAACGCAAAATTTCAGCTTTCTTTATGTCTTGGTCTCTACCGGAGTTTATCATAGTGGGGTCCGCGAGTCCATCCAGGGGATCCGTGACATACCTTCATATATCTGTTTATATCGTGTACAATTTTATATAAAAGGCTGAATCACTGGTATATATTAAAAGCAATGGAGACGCCTTTCCATATTAGAGCCCGGCCAGAAAGTGGGGGGCTTGACCACGCCATCTTGTGGCCACAACTTTGAGAGTAGTTTCGGGCATTTCACTTTTATTTTAGTTTCTTTGTCAGCCAGCACAAAGAACTTTTAGAAACATTTATGCCTTTTACAACAACTTATTTGTAGGAGCGAGACTTTTCTGCTTTTAAGATGTAAAAAATGTGATTAAAAATCGTCTTAGGCCACTAAAATTGCTCAAGATCCCATTGATGTTTTATTATTTTCTTTTCATTTTTACTGTAAATCTTTTTACATTAATTAAAAAAATTATGATTAAAAATGTACAAAATATAATAAATAGCTACATTTAGTTTTATTTTCATTTATATTGTAATTACTTTTACATTAAAAAATATTATGACTATAAAATACATTAATATGACTAATATCCCTATTATATACAATAAATCTATGTTCATTTATTTTTGTAATAATTTATCCTACATTAATCAGCGGTTTCCTGGTTGAACTATGAAGTTTGAGGATCACTGGTCTAGAAGCTTATCATGCTGGTGATCACGTGGTTTAAGGCGTTTGAACCGCAATATAAGTAAAATTAACAAAACTATGCCAAATTTAATCTAAGTTTTATATTTTTCTTAATTTTGGATATACGCGCACCAAAAGGTTTAAGGTGTAAATAAAGATTACGAATTTTTATACTTTTTATGGTTTGTGATGAAGTTACCACTGGCCACATGGATTAAGGAATCAGATTTGTTATAGATGTAAAAATAAAATAATACTCTCATATGAGGTGCACACACCCTTAAGGTTCTGTGCCAGACTCAAGCTTTATATATTCTTGGTATTTATGCTAACCAAATAGTGGTCAATAAGTCTAAGGTGTCAGACTCACTACATAGCCTATGTGAGCAAAACAACTTCACTAGAGACGCACGACATCAGGTTTCATTATACAAGTATTCAATATTTTCGCCTCTATAGAGATTTGTTGATTTCCGAGATACCTGAGACCGTTGGTCAAACTGTATAAGGTTTAGGTGACCTGGTGGTCTAGGAGTAAGGTGTCGGACTTCTATGCTGGCGGCCGGGGTTCAATCCTCGGTCCTGGCACAGATTTATCTGATTACCAAACCCTTCCTTCACCTCTGACAAGACATCTTGTGAATGTGGGGAATACCAGGCCTCCACCGTGGTTCGGATCCCACGTTAAACTGTAGGTCCTTCATTTCATCTCATAATCACCCTACCATTACACATTAGTGTAAGTGCGTATAAGCCGAACGGGTAGTAAGACGAGGTAATAATAATAATAATAATAATAATAATAATAATAATGTATAAGGTTTAAAAAACTGAATGTATGTATGTATTGTATATATATATATATATATATATATATATATATATAATATATATATATATAAAATATTTAAAAACGCGCCCGAGAGACACAGCATGAGGTCACGGGTCACACCACGTATGTAGGCCTAAGCCAAGTTGCATGTTACTATGTTTCTTGTTTTTGGAGTTACATGCACTTATGGACATTCCGACTAAGGCGTAAAACTATAACAAAGCTGCCTCTTGAAAGAAGATGTAATCTGTTTTTCTGAATAAGTAATTATAACATAAGATCAAATCAAATACATATTTTACCTAATATAAAATTGAAAATTAAACATTCAACCAAACCAAATTATAATTTATTTCTCTTTGGATTTAAGATTTAAATTTATTCAGTAATAATTTTATCTTTGGATGTGAGTTTGATATTTTCTCTTGGTGATCAAATTAGATGGAAAGCAAAATGAAGACTTTAAAAAAAAATTGACATTATTACATAAAATGTGACGTTCAAATGGTTTATGGCGTAAAATTGAAATATTTATACATTTAAAAAAACGCCTGAGGTGTACACAATCGCACACGTATGCCTAATGTCAGCTTTCTAGGTTTTTTGGTTTTGGAGTTCTTGCGCCAAACACAACTACACCTTATATCTTATTTATCTGATATCAATATATATTCATATCTTCTCCCAGCATGGTATTCTTCAGAAGTGAGCTCCATTTGCACATTAAATTTTATCAAAACTTAATATGAAAATAATTTTTATGAGCTGATAACGCAATTTATTACAATTATTAGCATTGTATGAAGCTTTAAAATTTTGAATCTTAATATTTGTAAGATTGGTATCGGATTAGAAATTTTAAACCCAAATAGATCTTAGATTCGAATCTCGAATTAATAAATATTTGAATACCTAATTTAACTACTAAAGAAGTTACACATAGAATAATTATTTGACTTGACCATTTAAACTTGTGGATCTCGTAATATTTAAACTCTAGTCATTATTAATAAAGAACGGTTTATTGACTTTTATCTTTTTGTTGGATACGATTAAAAACATATATATAATCCAGCCAAATTTTTATTTGAATTTGGTAACACTTTACTATAAAATATTATATTCATATTTGATCTGAAACATTAATTATAAAATATTATACTCTAACATTTTAACTATAATATATTTTATTCGGTTTTGATTCAAAACAATCTCAAGATAAAATAACCCAATTTGGGTTCAACTTGAAATCGATTATTCTGTATTCTTACAGTTTTAAGTAGAGTGTAATAATGATTATGAGGTGAAGATAAAATAAGATATATATGTTTTTAAAATAAGAGTAGGCCTATATGATACCGATACCAAATGTTTCTTGTTGGTAAACTCGAGTCTAAGTATTTTCTTTAAAATGAATAATTTCCTTTACATTTTATAGCCATTTACTGATATTCCCAACCATTATGAGAAGTAGTTTTTATTATTTCATAGTAAATAAAACATATTTCATGAAATACTGAAAACAAAGAATTTGGCACAGAAACTACCCGTTAAAAACGTAAAGAATTTCGGGGTGTAGACAGTGAAGTCTTAGATATTCTGTTATAGGTTGAATTAGTGTATCAATAAGTAAATACTTAGACGCTAAGGCTAGGTGTGTATCATTAAACGTGTTTTCCTAGGTTAAGTTAGTTTGTAAGTCCTTCTTTCAATTAGTGTCTAGTAGTTTGAGCTGGGTGTGAATTGTAGGATTATGGTACGAAGAACTTTTAGAACATAAAAACATTATTTTTTTTATCTCTAACATTGATAATATTTGTCTTAGTTTTTAGTATTACCCTAGAGCATCGATAATTCGAATTAATTGAAGATGGATTTGTCCGGATTTTCGAAAATACAGTAGGCCTATCTATACCAAAATAAAAAATAATAATAGACGGGATACTTAAGAAAACTCAGTGCTGAGGTAGAGACATTTTCACTTTAGTTAACAACGAACTTACACATTGTTTTTTGTTGCTAAATATCACAAATTATGAAGGAATATTTTTATATTAACTAAGGTTGAGGTGCGTTTTTTTTTTTTTTTTTGCGGCCATGTCTCTAATATCGATACCACTGGAGTTATTTTTACAAAAAAAAAAAAAAAAAAAAAACTTGGCGATGCAGATTGTCGACTAGCCGGATTTTTGACGTAACGTCAGAACTATCGATGCTATACTTCAAAGATGCTGGCTGATAATATCCATGAAAAGTGAAAGTCACAGATTACATCACATACATGGAAATTGTATTAAATGTTGGTGACCTGGCGGTCTAGGGGTAAGGTGTCAAGACTTCTGTGCAGGGGTCCGGGGTTCAATCCTCGGTCCCGACACAGATTTATCTGATTACCAAACCCTTCCTTCACCTCTGACAAGGCATGTATTAATCACAACTTGTGAATGTGTGGAATGCCAGGCCTTCATAGTGGTTCGGATCCCACGTTAAACTGTAGGTCCTCCATTTCCTCTCACATTCACCCTACTATTACAACAACAACAATATAATAATAATAATAATAACTATAATATTAAAAGCGTCTATAACTGTCAACGAAGTTCCCACCTCTCCAAGCACTATAGTATTACATTGGTTGTAGCTCACTTATGTTAATTAACCTGTGTGGAAATAGTTGTTTGCTTAGCAATACTATTTTTTTAGCACCTCGTCTTACTACTCGTTCGGGTTATATATTGTGTACTAATTACGCTAATGGTTTTAGGGATTAAAGAGGTAACATTTATAGGAAATATACCCGCATTTTCGTGGATGGAGAGTGTAAAACCACTTGGTAAAAAACCACCTATAGTACACCCGACCGAGATTCGAACCTTGACCTCCTCGTAATGGCCAGTCCAGTCCCCTGCGAGAGTAGCGCGTTAGACCACGCGGCCACCGAAGCGGGTAGTATTATATTAACAATAAAATGTACATCAAACGCTTCTAATAATAGGCCTACTTCCCTAAGGGTTAATGTACGATTGATTGGCTTTTACATGACTAATTAAAAGAAAACTAAATATAAATAAAACTGTGTTTTGTTTCGCGGTTGTGGCGACAAGAGATATTATACTATTATAGTGCGTGGAATAATAAATTTAAAAGTATTATATTCACACTTGTAGCTTGTTATAACTGGCTACCATAAATTATGAAATAAATAAATGTGTTTTTATAACTTAGAGAAAGAGCCATATAAAATATTAGTTTCTAAACACACGCGCATGAACACAACCTAATACGGTTTAGTGACGTCAATAACCACGTTTATTTCGTCAAGTTCATCATGGGTTTTTTATGAAAAGAACGCAGCCTTTTAGAAGCTTTCGTTTATAAAAATGGGACATCCAAATGAATATTAAGTTTGTGTTTCAATACAGTATTTTATAAACGCTTCAGAGAAAAATAATACAAGTTTGTTGTGAAAGTTTTGACTGTCAAAAGTGATAACAACGCAACACTTGATCTAAGATCTTGCAGATCATAATGATTTGGTGGATGGGTACATGAAAGTAGATTAAGTAACTTTACTAGTTGTCAGTTACCACCACCACTCCTAGGTTGGATGGACTGTAGACGTAGTAACGTTTCTTTTTAACAACGTCTTACTACAGGTTCGGATTTTTTTAAATGTTTATTTTCATCCCCGTATCTTACTACCCGTTCATGTTATAAGCATACAGGGTGGAGAAGAGGAAGAAAGCAATTTACAACATGCCGCCTCCAACGTGGAGGCAAATACTCTTTAGAAACTAAACCAGCACCCGTCAATAGAGGAGTATGATTAAACGTCCACCTTTCTCTTTTAGAGTAACGAACCTTGACCCCCTAGGGTCAAGATAGCACACACTACGACACAATTCAACGAGAAATGAAATATTCTCGAAATCGGGTGGTGAGACAGGCCTAACTTTATTCCTTCCGTTAACCATAAAAACCTCATGTCTAATTTACTCGACTAGACAACAACAACAACAACAAAAACTAGTCCAAAAGCCCGTTCGTCGTTTCCTGCGTTAGTGGAAAGCAATAGACCTCGACTAATATTTATTGTATTTCCTTCATTTCCCTGCTGTGAACGCTGGCCTATACAAGAGCCTGAATAATTAAACAGAGGTCTCAAAGTCCTTGACTCGACAAGCTTCCAATGTCCGGAAGTGGTGAGGAAATAAAATAAATATCGGGCACGTAATTCGGGCAGGAAATGTTTTTCGGCGGAGCAGTTACCAAGGTTCAAAGGTAAGCTACACTTTTATCGTAGGTTGATCAGATGAACTGGTTCACCAAACACTCCGAGAGAAAACATAGTCCCACACTTTCCAAGAGTGTATATACCTGTGTCCGCCAGCCTCATACATTTGATTGATATAGAGTTAAATCTCCGGATGGAGTAAGTAGGCAGGCCATATCAAGTAGGATTGTAGGGGACGCGAGAAAAGGTGTGTGTTTTGCAGTTTTTTTAGCAAAACATTTTTTGGTCAGAATAAATTACATATTACTTCAGTAGAAACATATAGTTTAATTTACTTCACGAGGTGATATCAACAGTTGTTGAATACTTCTCACGGTCATAGCGGCTTTAGATGAGAAACTTTTTAAATGAAGATAAAAAGTTGTCATCAAATTCTAGGACACCCTCGACAGATATTACACAAATGTTGATATCAACACGCGTAGAAAACTAAATTTTGTGTTTTTACTAGAGAAATATTTTTGTACATTATTTATATGATATTAATATAGATGACTGGAAAAGATAAGAACGGGTGTCCGCCTAGGTAATTGATATATTAACAGATGTTGCGCTTAGGTTGAATATTGACGAAACCTTCAACAGTACGCGTGTTTGTTGTTTACTAGAATGAACACAAAACTATGTTCTATTATCCTATACATATATAGATTTGTAAACATAATTAAAAGTTGATATTTATCCTCTGAAAAGTACAACAATCCACATATTTCTGTTGATCATTAATAGCTAAATGTCCGGGAAAAGAAAGATAACTGTTATAGGAGCGTAGAATGGATCTTTGGGAATACAATGATGTCATTTAATAGTCACAACACACTGTTATAGGAGCGTAGAATGGATCTTTGTGAATAGAATGATGTCATTTAATAGTCACAACACACTGTTATAGGAGCGTAGAATGGATCTTTGGGAATACAATGATGTCATTTAATAGTCACAACACACTGTTATAGGAGCGTAGAATGGATCTTTGTGAATAGAATGATGTCATTTAATAGTCACAACACACTGTTATAGGAGCGTAGAATGGATCTTTGTGAATAGAATGATGTCATTTAATAGTCACAACACACTGTTATAGGAGCGTAGAATGGATCTTTGGGAATAGAATGATGTCATTTAATAGTCACAACACACTGTTATAGGAGCGTAGAATGGATCATTGTGAATAGAATGATGTCATTTAATAGGAGGGTCACAACACACTGTTATAGGAGCGTAGAATAGATCTTTGTGAATAGAATGATGTCATTTAATAGTCACAACACACTGTTATAGGAGCGTAGAATGGATTTTGTGAATAGAATGATGTCATTTAATAGGAGGGTCACAACACACTGTTATAGGAGCGTAGAATAGATCTTTGTGAATAGAATGATGTCATTTAATAGTAACAACACACTGTTATAGGAGCGTAGAATGGATCTTTGTGAATAGAATGATGTCATTTAATAGTCATAACACACTGTTATAGGAGCGTAGAATGGATCTTTGTGAATAGAATGATGTCATTTAATAGGAGGGTCACAACACACTGTTATAGGAGCGTAGAATAGATCTTTGTGAATAGAATGATGTCATTTAATAGTCACAACACACTGTTATAGGAGCGTAGAATGGATCTTTGGGAATAGAATGATGTCATTTAATAGTCACAACACACTGTTATACACTGTTATAGGAGCGTAGAATGGATCTTTGTGAATAGAATGATGTCATTTAATAGGAGGGTCACAACACACTGTTATAGGAGCGTAGAATAGATCTTTGTGAATAGAATGATGTCATTTAATAGTCACAACACACTGTTATAAGAGCGTAGAATGGATCTTTGTGAATAGAATGATGTCATTTGATAGTCGTAACACACTTATAGAAGTGTAGAATGGATCTTTGTGAATAGGATGATGTATTTTAATAGTCACAACACACTGTTATAGGAGCGTAGAATGGATCTTTGGGAATAGAATGATGTCATTTAATAGTAGGGTCACAACACACTGTTATAGGAGCGTAGAATAGATCTTTGTGAATAGAATGATGTCATTTAATAGTCATAACACACTGTTATAGAAGTGTAGAATGGATCTTTGTGAATAGAATGATGTCTTTTAATAGGAGGGTCACAACACACTGTTATAGGAGCGTAGAATAGATCATTGTGAATAGAATGATGTCATTTAATAGTCATAACACACTTATAGAAGTGTAGAATGGATCTTTGTGAATAGAATGATGTATTTTAATAGTCACAACACACTGTTATAGGAGCGTAGAATGGATCTTTGGGAATAGAATGATGTCATTTAATAGTAGGGTCACAACACACTGTTATAGGAGCGTAGAATAGATCTTTGTGAATAGAATGATGTCATTTAATAGTCATAACACACTGTTATAGAAGTGTAGAATGGATCTTTGTGAATAGAATGATGTATTTTAATAGTCACAACACACTGTTATAGGAGCGTAGAATGGATCTTTGGGAATAGAATGATGTCATTTAATAGGAGAGTCACAACACACTGTTATAGGAGCGTAGAATAGATCTTTGTGAATAGAATGATGTCATTTAATAGTAACAACACACTGTTATAGGAGCGTAGAATGGATCTTTGGGAATAGAATGATGTCATTTAATAGTCACAACACACTGTTATAGGAGCGTAGAATGGATCATTGTGAATAGAATTATGTCATTTAATAGGAGGGTCACAACACACTGTTATAGGAGCGTAGAATAGATCTTTGTGAATATAATGATGTCATTTAATAGTCACAACACTGTTATAGGAGCGTAGAATAGATCTTTGTGAATAGAATGATGTCATTTAATAGTAACAACACACTGTTATAGGAGCGTAGAATGGATTTTGTGAATAGAATGATGTCATTTAATAGGAGGGTCACAACACACTGTTATAGGAGCGTAGAATAGATCTTTGTGAATAGAATGATGTCATTTAATAGTCATAACACACTTATAGAAGTGTAGAATGGATCTTTTTGAATAGAATGATGTATTTTATTAGTCACAACACACTGTTATAGGAGCGTAGAATGGATCTTTGGGAATAGAATGATGTCATTTAATAGTAGGGTCACAACACACTGTTATAGGAGCGTAGAATAAATCTTTGTGAATAGAATGATGTCATTTAATAGTCATAACACACTGTTATACAAGTGTAGAATGGATCTTTGTGAATAGAATGATGTCATTTAATAGTCATAACACACTGTTATAGAAGTGTAGAATAAATCTTTGTGAATAGAATGATGTCATTTAATAGTCATAACACACTGTTATACAAGTGTAGAATGGATCTTTGTGAATAGAATGATGTCATTTAATAGTCATAACACACTGTTATAGAAGTGTAGAATGAATCTTTGTGAATAGAATGATGTCTTTTAATAGTCACAACACACTGTTATAGGAGCGTAGAATGGATCTTTGTGAATAGAATGATGTCATTTAATAGTCACAACACACTGTTATAGGAGCGTAGAATGGATCTTTGGGAATACAATGATGTCATTTAATAGGAGGGTCACAACACACTGTTATAGGAGCGTAGAATAGATCTTTGTGAATAGAATGATGTCATTTAATAGTCACAACACACTGTTATAGGAGCGTAGAATTGATCTTTGTGAATAGAATGATGTCATTTAATAGTCACAACACACTGTTATAGGAGCGTAGAATGGATCTTTGTGAATAGAATTATGTCATTTAATAGTAGGGTCACAACACACTGTTATAGGAGCGTAGAATGGATCTTTGATAATAGAATGATGCCATTTAATAGTCACAACACACTGTTATAGGAGCGTAGAATGGATCTTTCTGGATAGAATGATGTAATTTAATAGGAGGGTCACAACACACTGTTATAGGAGCGTAGAATAGATCTTTGTGAATAGAATGATGTCATTTAATAGTCACAACACACTGTTATAGGAGCGTAGAATGGATCTTTGATAATAGAATGATGCCATTTAATAGTCACAACACACTGTTATAGGAGCGTAGAATGGATCTTTCTGGATAGAATGATGTAATTTAATAGGAGGGTCACAATACACTGCCATAGGAGCGTAGAATGGATCTTTGGTAATAGAATGATGTCATTTAATAGAAGGGTCACAACACTTTGCTATAGAAATTTGAGCCACCAGGTATTCTATTGAGCTGCCTTTTTCAAGGCAAAACCGCAACTGTCCTTTTTAAGACAAACCTGCCTTTTTTAAGGCAAACGTGAGCAAATTGTTTAAGGGACAGGTTTACCCCGATCACATACACCAGACTAAACTCGGAAGGGACGTTTCGGTGGTAATTTCTGTGGTTGATACCTAACGGTGCCAACGAAGCCACAGTAGGTGTAAAGCGAGACCGGCTGCGAAACAATACCTCGCAGTCGGAGTACGTATTCCGGGACACCAGACAACATCACAGATCCTCCCACACTGCACAGAGGAGGGTATCTTAGCCCTTCCAAAATGGCCACTAGCCTGCCCTTTTCAGGGCTGAGCGAAATGGCCACCACAAATACTTCAGAAATAAGACCAGTATTTATCATGCCACGGACTAACAGAGCTGCCAACTTCTCCAACTCCGAAACAAACATAGACACATCAGACATGGAAACCGACCACGATGGAAACGGCTCCTTCACACTTGTGGACAAACTAAGGAGGAAGAGGAAATGCAAGAACACTGACAATACGCAAACAAAGAAAACAATCACGACGGTCGACAACAAATACCAACCCCTCAACACAGAAACAAAAACAAATAACGAAGCACCAGTAACACAAACAGACGCCAACAAGAAGGAGAGACTTCCACCAATCATCACAGTAGGGATCCAAAACTACAAAAAGATCACGGAAATAGCCAAGGACACAGAGACCGCCACCCAAGTCAGCTACATTAAAGACGGACTTAAGATACAAACCACCTCAACGCACGACTTCAAACTGATCCAGACACTTCTGAAGGAAATCAACCAGGAGTTCTACACCTACTCCCTACCTCGAGACAAACCGATGAAAGTCGTTGTCAAGGGGCTGCCACCAAACATGAAGACGGAAGACATCAAGGAAGAACTCATAGACCTCGGCTATGCGGTGACCGACGTACGCCAGTTCTCCAGGAAAGCCGAAGCCATCAACACCATGCAGACAGTGACACTACTACCAACCTTCTTGGTCACTCTTACAAAGACAGACACACACACGACTATCTTCGGAGTTAGGCACATAAATCAGACTAGAGTTAGGATAGAGCACTATATTCCTCCCCGCAACACTATTGTGCAATGCCACAAGTGTCAGAGGCACGGGCATACTAAGAACAACTGTTCAAACCAGCCCAGATGCGTGAAGTGTCTAGGAGCGCACCTCACCCCTAACTGCCCCAAAAAAGACAACACCACACCGGCAAGATGCATAAATTGCAAGGGCCCACACACGGCCAACTACAGCAAATGCCCGGTATACGTGCAACTGTTGGAGGCCAGACAGAACCAGCTAATCACAAGACAGACGCGACCAACACGAGCAGCGCCCCCACCAACTAGCGGGAGTAGCTACCCTCCCATCCCTGGCACCCGACATACCGCCCCACAGACACTCCCCGGCCCTTCAGCGAAACCGACCGCAGAGGCCGCAACCATCTACCGCACGTACACAGACGTCACGATGGGCCGGAAAAGACCAACCCAACAAGAGAACACAAACTACCCACTCTCAGACCTGAAAGAGATAATGAACCTCCTCAAGGACCTTAACATCTTTAAAATAATAACTCATTTCAGACCGTATCTAACTAGGCTTAGAGAAGCGACAGACAAAACCGAAAAAATAATGATTTTACTAGAAGGAGTGACCGAGTACTTTACGACCGACTATGACTAATACAAACGAGACTGTGACGAAGGACATACTTCGGGTTTTCATATGGAACGCGAACGGGATACTCACGCAAGCTAAAGAGCTAGAAGATCTTTTTTAAACTTACTCAATAGATATTGCCCTAATAAACGAGACCCATCTACACCCAGAAAAAAACATATACTTTTACGGATACACAAGTTATAGGACAGATAGGCCCCAAGGCAGGGGAGGGGGCACAGCTATATTCATCAGGACTCATTTACCTCACCAGCCACATTATTTTCAAAATCTCCAGAATATTGACGCTACTGGAATTAATGTAAATACAAGCGGTGGGAGTGTCCGGTTCGCGGCCATATACTAAGACGCTACTACCACAAGACCTAGACCAACTCACCGACGCGAACAGACTGTTTTTGGCGGGAGATCTTAATTCAAAAAACATCATCTGGAACAGCAGGGTAACCACCAGGAACGGGCGAGTATTAGCGGACCACGCCGACGCACACGACTACGTAGTTGTTGCCCCAGACGAACCAACGTATTACCCATCGAACTATCAACATAGACCGGATATAATAGACGTGGCAATCACAAACATTGGTGTAGCCACTGAGGATATGACAGTATTAAAAGAACTGGATTCGGACCACAATCCCATATTGTGTGAGATAAATATCGACACAAACTTTGAAATAAGGGGTCTAAAACGAATAGTTACAACCTGTGACTGGGACGGGTTCAGGCAGACACTAACAGATACATTACCCGCATACAGTAAATAGAGACGAAAGAGCAGGCTGACGCAGTAGTACAACTGATAACGACCACGGTGCAGGAAGCCTACAGGGTAAACACCACTAAAACTCCAATACAACATGACCTCCGGCAACAAGACCCTGATCTGGACTTTCTTATAGCCCAGAAAAGGGAGGCGAGAAGGGACTGGCAGACTTACAGAACCCCACAGCACAGGACGGCCTACAACTGACTCAGAGCCCAGGCGAGGAGAAGAGTCAGGGACATAAGGAGACACAGATGGGACACATACGTCACAGAGGCCGCACTTGACAGAGACAAGTTGTGGAAAGTAACAAGACAACTCAGGGGAGCAAATAGGAACAAGTCAGTACCAGCTATCCACGGGGAACGAGGCATGGTTTACAAAAGCACAGAGATGGCGGACGCCATAGCCGAGTCACTAGAAAAACAGTTTAAACCTAACGACGAACCCCAGGGACGCGGCTAGAACAGTCAGGAACTTTCTGGAAACACCAAACGACCCTCGAGCAGAGGTAATCACTCTGGAAGAACTCACACCCACTATAAAAAGACTGCCCAGGACACGACCACCTGACTAACGAAATATTAAAACAAATGCCGGAGAGAGCGATACTAATGCTGTTGACCCTACTGAACTCACTACTGACGCTCTGCTATTTTCCGGATGTCTGGAAGCTGGCTAGAGTTATAACAATCCCTAAACCAGGAAAAGATCCAATGTTCCCCCAGAACAGAAGACCGATTAGTTTACTCACCTCATTTAGCAAAGTCTACGAGAAATTGGTACTCAACAGATTAAAAACAGTAAATAATAGGCTAGGCGTCATCCCAAACCTTCAGTTTGGATTTAGGGAACATCATTCCACAGCCCACCCCACAGTAAGCATAATAGAAGACGTAACTGACGCCTTTAAAGATAAAAAAATACGTAATAGCTATCTTCCTAGACGTCGAGAAAGCATTCGACAAAGTATGGCACCTTGGACTCATTCAGAAATTAATAAAATTTAGCTACCCGAAATGGTTTATATTCTTGACAGCCAGCTTCCTCAGACAGCGTACGTTCCAGGTGGTTATGAACGGGGAGAGGTCACAGACTCACAACATAAAAGCAAGGGTACCACAGGGATCAACACTAGCACCACACTTGTACAATATATATGTAGCAGACATTCCCACTCACGATCAAGTTCAGGTCAGACAATTTGCCGATGACACCATGCTCTATGTAGCCAATAAAAACATAAACTATGGTTCACTTGCAATGCAAAGATACCTCCTCCTCCTCCAGGACTGGCTCTCCAACTGGAGAATCAAAGTAAATCCGACTAAATCAGCAGCCCTAATCTTAGCCAAAGTAGGAAAACACTCCCCGCCCCGCTCACACTTTTCGACACAGTGATCCCTCTCCAAGACGAAGTCTAATACCTTGGGATCACAATAGACAAGAAGCTCACCTGGAGGAGTCATGTAGATAAAACCAACAGTAAGGCCAGAGGTAGATTCATACATATGTACTCACTTTTCAAAGGAGACCAGCTCACCATTCCCACTAAAATACTACTATATAAGCAAATTATCCAACCCATCATCCTCTATAACTGTGTAGTTTGGAGTTATGCCTCCAAAACATGCACCAACAAACTTCAGGTGACACAAAACAGAATATTGAGAACACTCACCGGGCAAACAGATTCACTAGAAATACCGATCTACACGCAATGACCAACTGCCGCCAACTACAGGAAATCTACCAGGACAGGAACAAAAAGTTTTACGAAAATACCGAGACGCACGAAAATGAACTTGTTAGAGGACTAGGACAGTACGACCCGACAGAAAGACGACACAATAAACGACCCAGACTGGCTTAGTTGAGCAATAAACTATATATTTAAATGTCTATAATAATCTAAAAAAAAAAAAATTATATATATATAAAAAAAACTTTAAAAAAAATAAAAAAAAAATATTAAAAAAAATATAAAAAAACAACTTAGAATTAGATGTACATACAAATGCTCGACATTCAACTAAACCAGAGCAAGTCGTTACTACACCACCCAGACCGAATCACCAAGCACAATTCGCTCATTTCATGCCATTACAACCTTAGTCACGAACTGACGCCACTGGGATAACCGCCTAGGTTGTCTACTAGCCAGAGAATAACGCTGGCGCCGGGGGCGGCCCCAGATGGGGAATGGAAATGTATCCACCTCACTCCTAATCCCAAGAAAAGAAAATCCTACCCAAACAAGCAACTCTTTATCGCCTTTGCCACCGCCGGACTCCACTGGGATAACCGAATAGGTCAAACTTCTAGCCAGAGAATAACGCTGGCGCCACTGTCGGCCCCAGATGGGGAATGGATATGTAACCATCCGCATCAAACCTATTCCCTACAGTCAAGTTAAACCATTCGATCCTCCTCCCGGAAATAGACTCACAAAATCACCCACAACACACCATCATACCTTAAACACACCTACCCACATCCCAAGAAAAGAAAATCCTCCCCAATTCCCGCGACCCAACGCAATCACTCACAACTCACCACATACCTTAAACACACCTTCCCACATCCCAAGAAAAGAAAATCCTCCCAAATTCCCACGACCCAGCACAATCACTCACAACTCACCATCATACCTTAAGCACACCTCCCCACATCCCAAGAAAAGAAAATCCTCCCCAATTCCCGCGACCCAGCGCAATCACTCACCATCATACCTTAAACACACCTACCCACATCCCAAGAAAAGAAAATCCTCCCCAATTCCCGCGACCCAACGCAATCACTCACAACTCACCACATACCTTAAACACACCTTCCCACATCCCAAGAAAAGAAAATCCTCCCAAATTCCCACGACCCAGCACAATCACTCACAACTCACCATCATACCTTAAGCACACCTCCCCACATCCCAAGAAAAGAAAATCATCCCCAATTCCAGCGACCCAACGCAATCACCCACAACTCACATCATACCTTAAACACACCTTCCCACATCCCAAGAAAAGAAAATCCTCCCAAATTCCCACGACCCAACACAATCACAAATTTTCACCTCAAAGGGTCATTTACTAATACACGTGTAATTCCCTTACAGCTTATAATTTACTAATACTTGTATTTCTCTTACAGCCTCATTTCATAGGTATATAAGTTAATTCACGAGGTTAAGAGTCATGACAATGACTCGGTACTCAAACAACAAATCAGCCCTTTCATAGACAACCTGGCGTGGCATAACTGTCAAGTCAGATGTTCTGTCGGGCAACAGCCGAACGGCGACACTGCTATAGGAGCGTAGAATGGATCTTTGTGGATAGAATGATGTCATTTAATACAGAACACATTGTATTGTCATTTGTATTTGCCTTCTATCCTGTTTGTTCTCCTACTGCTCGGCAGCTACACCCAGAAACGTTATAAGCCCACTTGCTTTCTGGTGTTTAGGAATTTCTTATTAACCATTCTAGTCCCTTAAATTAAAACACAGTCCATATTGAAGAGTTTGAAACCACATCTGTACCTAGCTAAACGCGGGCCTTTTTCAATAGCCACCTACATTGTTAATATTCATATTAACAAAGGAAAATGACTGGGAATACAGTGATTGAAATATTGTTATCTAAGCGTGTGCGAAGGTCATTTTTAGATGCAAAGTGAAAATTGAAACAAGGGAAGCCAAATCGAAACATAAGTCGTCGATAAAATTATTGTTGTTGTCACATGACTACTTTTAGTTTTTAAATTATCCGCTAAGTGCACCCAGGTAAAGAGAAAGCATAAGGAACCGTCCTTAAATTAAGGATTTTTTTCCCGTGCTTTTCTCCCCCCCCCCTTCCCCCATCTTCACGTAAAGGTCATGAGATTTTCTTTATCGCCCCCCCCCCCTCCCTATCATAAGTAATCTTTTAGTATTTAGTAAATTAAATTATTTAAATCGTTTGATTATTTTTATGCATAAGTAGTGGTAACAAAGCGAATAATATGAACTTTTATAATACTATACTTTAATTATTATTGCAGTAAAATTAGGTATAACACATAAATTAATTAAATATAAGTGAAATTTTACTTTAGATTTTGTCTCATCATAAACATTGATATAAAAAAAACTTATGTAAGCTGGAATATGAACCCCCTCCCCCCTCGCAAGAAAATGCGTAATTTAAGGACTGCCCCTTATATCTCAAATATGTTCATATTATATCAAAGTTTTCTTCTTCCTCGAAAATGTTTCAAAGATGTGAAGGTTATTGTGGGTCGACTAGACATTTCTAGGTTTCACACACCCTTATAGTTAATTATATATATAAAAAAAACTATTACCACATCTTACTATCTGTTCAGGTTATAAGTCTGTATATGATCATCACTCTAATGGGGTAAGGATGAGGAAGGACGCATTTTAGAGGTTATCCCCCCGCATTTGCATGGAATTAGAGTGGGAAACCATTTAGGAAAAAATCCACCCTCAATGGACCCAACCGGGATTTGAGCCCCAATATTCCTGTCATAAGCAGGCCAGTAGGAATGTGGAGTTGGATTCGGTAAAAATATACCGACTCCGACTTGGGTTTAGAAATAAAATCTTATGATATTAAAAAAATATGTATGGTAAATTTATCATTTTAATTTTATACTTATTTTTATCCCTTAAGACCAATATTTGCAATTTGGATTGACAAATGTAATTACATATAAATTCACTATGTCAAAGAATTTACCCATGAAGTCTTCTTTATTGGAGCATTTTACTCCAATCAATGTGTTTTTACTAGTTAATAAAGAATATCTACAGTAGCCCCATGACTTCTTTGGTGCTGACTGACAGCTCACAGCTGACTTCTGATAGTCAACATTTAGGTATATACCTAAATGACAGCTGCTAAACACATGTTTTTGCAAATCATATGGTTCGGCGTAGGGATACATAATTTGATCTGGTAACTTTTCAAAGCTGTCAGCTGTGAGCTGTCAGTCAGCACCAAAGAAGCCGTGGGGCTACTGTATTTATGAAGGAGTCGTAGTCGGACTGTAAAGTGGTCTAGATTTATGGATACAGAGTGTAGCCGGCTGTGAAGATAGTCTATGTTATTACTATTCTGTGATAACATCACGTGGTTCAATTACCTACCTTACACTACAATGTCGCGGTGTTTTATGGATGAGATTGCAAGTACAGTTTGATCAAAAACGATAACGTAGCGATCATAATTAGTGGCATTTTATAGTAGTCATAACGGTTTTTATATAGTCTAAGACTATTCATTAATATAAGTACCGGTTGCCCATTCACGTGTCTAAGTGGTCAGGGAGGTTCGCAGTCCCAATTTGACTAAAATGTGTGTGGTGTTCCTATCGGCGAATACGAATTGCGGAACAGCTCATCCGAACTCGCTAATACCCTTACACGAACTGCGGGCTAGAAATTAAGTTCATATTCAAAATGGAACATGGAGGTTAGGCTAGGTTAGGTTAGGTTAAATTAGGATAGGTTAGTTTAGGTTAGTGGTTTGGATGTTGAATGGGATTACAGGTTTTCCGCAATTCGTGTGGCCCACCTGACGTATACTTTATTCCGCGTTCAAGTTCACCCGTTCCTATACTTACTATTATTGGGGCTTAAATTGTTTTTTTTAAGTGTTTTTCCCCGCCCTGCACGCTTTTCAAGGTAGTGTGTCCGTATTTGCATGGAGGGGCATTGGCTATCCCATTATAAGAGCTTCTATCATCACAATTGGCAGGGATTCGAACCCCACACTCCCCATCATCGGTAGTCCAATCTACTGCAAGAGACGCCTTTTAGACCTGTGTTTTTCAACCGGTGTGCCGCGGGAGTTTGTGGAAAGATAAAAAAGTGAGAAAAAATATTGCGGAATGAAAATAAACATATATTTTTTAATCCACGATCAACTTTATTTTTTTTAATAACACAACGATTATAATTTCAAAAATAATCTTAATACTTGTTATTTTAGCAATAAAATCTCTCATTGACGATTTTAGCGCCCTCTCCGTGTTCAGTGCACCGTCAGTTGACCAGGGCTGAGATCGCTGCCTTTGACCATTTGACTATCGAAGCGGCTCACACGCATTTTTATTTGCACCGCGTCTTACTACCCATTCGGGTTATACGCTAATGTACAAATTACACTAATGGTTTTAGGGATTATGACGGTTATATTCAGAAGAAGTGGGCCCGCATTTACTTGGAGGTAGAGTGGAAAGCCATACTAGTGTTTGGTATTGATCGATAACCGTTGGCGAGACACTTTGACTCGCAGCTCTAAAGTAACTGTTCAATTTCCTACCAATTGTAAGTGAGATCTCAATTTGTGTTTTATTGGTTGCTGTGCGAAGTTATCGAAGGATAATATGGCAAGTGAAGAAATAGACGTAGCTGCTCTTTTGTGGCAATTTATTCAATAATATTTTTTATTGGATGAAAAACCAGGACTAGATTATTGAGTTATCTTCAACGAGCATTAACAGCTTGTATGCATCCATCCACTTTCATTTTAATAACACAACATTTACACAAATTCAAAACATAAACCATAAACACAAACTGCACAGATCCACAGTCAACAAAGCACCTAGGTGACCTGGTGATCTCGGGTCAAGGTTTCGGACTTCTGTGCTGGGGGTCCGGAGTCCAGTCCTCGGTCCCGGCACAGATTTATCTGATTACCAAACCCTTCCTTCACCTCTGACAAGACATCTTGTGAATGTGGGGAATGCCAGGCCTCCACCGTGGTTCGGATCCCACGTTAAACTGTAGGTCCTCCATTTCATCTCACAATCACCCTACCATTACACATTAGCGTAAGTGCGTATAACCCGAACGGGTAGTAAGAAGCGGTGATGATGATGATGATAATAATAATAATAATAATAATAATAATAATAATGACAAAGCACCGTCAAAGGCTGTAGGGGATAGATGGCGATTCTTTTTATGTCCTGCAATGCTGCAACCAGTAGACATTTGATTTTGTAGAAACCGACTAAATGTTTCATTCGGTGTGCGGCCGGCCCAGTGGTTCCTATTTTATCCCGGTTCTCTCTGCTGTCCTTAGTAAAGGTTGACATGATTGATGAGATAGCTGAGGAGACTATAGACACCCCCACCTACCCCCTCAAGGACTGACGACCATCGAGAAAAGACAGAGGGGTTGGGGGAGAGAGAAAAAACACTGGGGCAAAGAAGGAAAACTAACAAAAGGAAGAGACGAAAAGAAAATAGGGACCTCCACATCAGTCAAAAGAGATTAAAGAAAGTGGGACAGCCCCTGTTCGACTTGTCTTCCCAACACCTGTGTCAAATGTCAGAGGTTTTTTCTACCTAAGGGTGAGTGTGTGTGTGTGTGTAGATTGGGGGGGAGGGGGGCGGAGATTTTAGACAGTTCACAAGCAGGGGTGCACAGGGACACCAGTAGATATCCCTTTGGGACAGTTTCCGAGTGCCACAACAGCTTTAAACTAAAATAACTAAGTTAATTCTATTTTAAATTGTAATCAAAAGTTCCAAAAGTTTGATGTGCCCAAAATACTTACTAAATTAAAAATCATCCCGTTTGTTGTTTCTTGGAGTTGTTATACACAAAAAAATGTGGGGAATGCCAGGCCTCCACCGTGGTTCGGATTCCACGTTAAACTGTAGGTCCTTCATTTCATCTCACAATCACCCTACCATTACACATTAGCGTAAGTGTGTATAACCTGAACGGTAGTAAGACGCGGTGCTAATAATAATAATAATAATAATAATAATAATAACAATAATAATAATAATGTTATAAACAAACATAAACTCGTATGTTTAGTGATCTACACAAGTATCGAATGAAGGATCATTTTATCAACTTAAGTATATCAATAAAGACACGCAGTTGTTGTTTAAGAATTTACATGAATTTTTGGTTATGTCAGTAGAAAGTAGAAATTGATCATCGATAATGGAGCTTAAATGGCTTAGGGATTAACTTAACTAATATTAAAAATATAAATACTTTATTTCACCACTTCAGCTTTCACTGAAACATAGCGTCTGTAGTCTCAGTCTTCCTGGAGTCTGCCAGTACACCCCTGTTCACAAGATATGGGAAACATTTATAGTTAGATCGGCATTAGAAGAGCCTTTGAGGGCAAAATGATTACAATATAATATTTAATATACATGATATTAAAACCACATAAAGTAGGCCTAAAAGATATAGAGTCCAACCTCTTACAAAAAGTATTCATAAAAATAATAAATAAATGGCTCGAAGAAATAATATTCATTCAATAACTTTGATTGGCGTTGAAAATAGAATAGAACTAATACTTTATAAAGAAGTAGTTTGTCACTTCAAAATATGGGGAACGTTAAAATGGAGGTGAAGGTATCGACATGCCCCCCCCCCCTCCCCCCATAGGAGGCATGTCAAACTCTTAGCACGCGGCTCTCTTGAGCTCGTTCTATCCAGTCCATCTCATTACACCCTAACTCTTTCAGATCAATTCTAATGTTATCCTCCCATCTGCGTCTAGGTCTTTCCAGTGGTCTCTTCCCGTGGGGTTTTACCGTCAATACCCTGAACACAGTTCTAGTTTCTTACATTGACACTGCGTGTCCTGCCCACCGTAGTCTGAGAGATTTACATGGTATGTAACTCATCATTATGTAGCCTCCTCCACTCCCATCTCTTTTTGTACCAATTAATATCTCCCTAAGTCCCTTGTTTTCGAACACCCTGAATGTATTTTCGTCGTGTAAGGTAAGAGACCACGTTCCACACCCATAGAGAGCAACCTGTTTAGTATATTCTGAGTTTTACATTCCTTTACAGCAGGCAAGATGTCAACAACTTACTGACCGAGTATTATTTCCCTAATCTCCACTCTAATGTCGTTAATGTTAGTTAAAACTATTTGAAATATATTATAAAATAATAATTAGGCCTATGTCGCCATTATAAACTTTTATATACTTAAATATAATAATTAAGGTGGGATGGAGGGGGCGCAAGAAAAGGCCAGAGTTTTTGCAGATTTTATGACTTTTTTTTTGTTGTTGCTAAAATACAAACTATTTTTCCAGTAGAAACATAAGAGTTTAATTTCTTTCACGTGGTGATATCAACAGTTGTTGAATATCCGTCATGAGCGTAGCAGCAACATTAGATGAGAAACTTTTTAAATGAAGAGAAAAAGTTGTCATTAAATTCCATGACACCCTTGACAGATATTCAACAACTGTTCATATCAACTTGGAACAAAATTAAACTCTTTGTTTATGCTGGAGAAATATTTTACCTCGCAATTAATGATACATCATTTCTATAGCAAATCACAAACTTTTTTTAAGCTCGATATCAATTTTCAATAATTATTATTATTATGATAACAGTAAGTTAGCGTGTTTTTAATTCCAACACCAATACCGTTTTCTTGTGTCTATCGAACACATCCTTAGGAGGAACTGTCTTCTACACGATGTCATAGAAGGATTAGGAGAAAAGTAGCCTAGGATGAAGAAAGATTCAGATGTTGGATAACTTGAAGGAGAGAAGAAAATTCTGGAGGAGGCAGAGGACAGGTGCATTGGCACTGCCGGTCTTAGGACAGAACATAATAATAATAATAATAATAATAATAATAATAATAATAATAATAATAATAATAATAATTATTATAATAATCCACGACACTACTGCCAACTAAAGAATTCTCGGGTCATATGTGTGTGCTTACAAAACTAGCTAGAAAAAGAAGGTATATATATATATATATATATATTTTTTTTTTAAGTGTTCAATTTGCCAACGTCGGCCTCGTTTCAAAAGATTCAGATTAACTATTCTTGTGTTTACAAACTCTAGGAAATATATATTTTTTAAAGGTAGGAAAGAAAATATAGATTACTACATATTTTTTCAATCGTATGACACACACACCGAAAAAAACAACGTTCTAGATAAAACAATAGTTTCATTCATAAGCTGACGTAATAATCAACCATTGATCCTCTTTTAACCATGTTTTCATTTCCACCGGTCTTTAAACAAAAGCTCTAAACTTTCTCTAGGTGTTTTTAATACTGTCATAAATACAGCTGTGAAACGAAACACAAATAAATACAAATAATAATAATAAAAAATTGTATTAAAAAAATAGAAAATGACGAGAGAAAAACGTGATAGAAATTAAAGAAAAAACGAAGAAAACAAAACACAAACGTAAATAACAGGCTTAGACAGGGATGGGTGAGGGGCGGGTTACGAAAGAGGGGGGGGGGAATCAGCTGAAGAATTCAGAGATTGAGGAAGTCATGGAGTAAATGGCGGATTGAGGGGAAGATAGGGAGTGTGGGTTTAAGGAGGGGGTGGGGGATTGGAGGAGAGATAGCGAAGATACAACAGGTGAGACCCAACCACCTTATGAACCAAATATACACTAATTGATTCGTAGGATAAAAAAAATGAAGGTGGATAAATCAATCACCCTCTTCAGTGGTCTAAGGCGTCACTCTCTTGATAGATTGATAGATCCCTCGTCTCCTCTCCAAACGAATGCGGGTGCATTTATTCTGAGATACCACTTAGATTAATCCATTTTAAACCTTGGGGTTGAACGAATTTAAAAAAAGGTGGAAACATAACTAGTGATAGGTTCGTGTTTTGATTAGAACACATTTTAAATTGAAACTGTTTAAAAAAAAAATTGCTGGAGCTAAACGACAAAAATGTTTTGGAATATATTTATTTTTAAAAAAAGATCACTTCACCCCCTCCCCCCCACCTTTTTATTAGAGAGGCTGCTGACATATTTCGAATACTACCCACAACACACAATATACCCCAATGTTCTTAAGAATGGACTTAACAGTACCTGACAGATATAAAAAGTTACTAGATATACTTTAATGTATTCATACGTCAAGTCATGTGATCTGCAACCGTCACTTTTGACAGATATTATCAATACGACAATACCTATACATTCGTAATAATAAAGGTATAGCTATGTACAATCCGTGTCTTACTACCCCCATCCGTACTATATGCTTTTAGTTACAATAAGAGATGAAGAGATAAGGAATGAATACTTCTTAGCGCAAATGTACCCGCATTTGAGTGGAGAGAGAGAGAGAGAGAGGGACCGACAGAGCGCGAGGAGCACCAGCACACTTAGCCGGGATTCAAACCCCGACATTTCTGTCACCGTCAAACCAAACTTGATGAGTCTTGTATTTAGTCCGCGTGCCACGTGTCATACAACCAACTACAGGTTGTAAAGCTCAACCTAAAACAGCAACAATTAGCGCTAAAATACCAAAGAGACATGTAGTTTCTAGATATTACAATGTAAGTAACAGGACAAACAAATACACAAAATAAAACGACCGCGTCTGGAAAGTAACTAGGATCTTGCTGGAAGTCCGGGGTTCAATCCTCGGTCCCGGCACAGATTTATCTGGTTGCTAAACCCTTCCTCCACCTCTGATAAGACGTGTATTAATCACAACTTGTGAATGTGGGGAATGCCAGGCCTCCACCGTGGTTCGGATCACACGTTAAACAGTAGGTCCTCCATTTCATCTCACAATCATCCTACAATTTCACATGAACGTAAGTGCGTATAACCCGAACGGGTAGTAAGACGTGGTGCAAATAATAATAATAACAACAACAACAACTAGGATATTGTTGTCTACCGTTCTAACCACTCGGCCACGAGGGTTTCCAGACGCGACAATAGGACTCGGTCGGCCGGCAGATGTCTGCTTCAATTTCCCGGCGATTGTCCTCCCTCTCGCCGAGAAAATATCTCCCCCGGCGCCGGGAAAGTCGGTCACGTGGTACAATAAAGTCACTGAAGCAGTCCAGAGATGGTACAGTCATGTTCTTTGTTGTCGTCTTACTGGTGGGACGTAGGGGACGCGAGAAAAGGTTATTGTTTTTCTTTTCAGTTTTCATAACAATTTTTTTTTCGACAAAATAAATAAAATATTTCTTCAGTAGAAACAAAGAATTTAATTTTCTACATATGGTGATATCAACAATTGTTGAATATCTGTCATGGGAGAAGCTTTTTTTAAATGAAGAAAAAATTACAGATTTTCAAGAAATGTTGATTTCATCAAGTGAAGAAAAGTTAACTTTATGTTTATATTGAAGAAATTATTATATTTATTTCGCGGAAAAATAAATTTCCATAAGAACTGCAAAAATACTTCTCTTTACTCGCAATTGCTACATCCCACCTTAAGAGCCAAAAGTTAATATGAACTGAATGAGAATGACTTTGATTTGATAATTAAAACTTTTTTGTAGCTGACTTAATTAAAACATATTTATTCAATCAATATACATTACAAAGTGGATTAGTTTATTTAACAAATGAGAAGACTGAGTCAGTCCGGGTGGTTAGTTTTATTTTGGGTACTATCCCTGAAAATCAGTATTGCAAGCTAGGACTACAATGGGCGAGAACCTGACGCCGATTTTCCTAAGAATCACTGCGTGAAAAGTATTTTTTTTCCCATGCCAAAATCATACTATATTTTACCCGTGAATCACGAATTTCGAAAAGTATTCTTCATTTTTATCTACAAATCACAAAACTTGAGTTAAAATCCTCATTTTACTTACGAATCTCTAATCTGGATGTTAATTTTACTTGCAAATCACAAATCCTATTCTTCATTTTATTCACGAATCTCGAAACCTATTATTCACGAAACTCTAAATCAAATCTTCATTTTACCCAATATCTCTGAACTGAATCTTAATTTTACTTGCAAGTCAAGAATCTCGAAATCTATTCTTAATTGTTTTTCTTATAATCTTGAAATTAAATATTTTATTTTAACAACGAATCTCAAATCCAAAATTAATGTGTAGGCTATAAGAAACTAAGGTGACTGTATAGTTAAGCTAGTTTGTAAGTCATAATAGGCCTAGTGATAAACCCACTTTTGGATGTCCTTAATTATTTTTTTAATTTAACAAGGATGGAATATAAACACAATGATAAATCACGTGTGGTAAACCATCCAACAATGTCTCCAAATGAGAATCGAACCTCGACCTCTACGTCACCAGCAATCCATTAGATTGTGAGCCTGCCGCCTTAGAACACGTGACTGACAGAGAGTGCGGTTTTTTTTCAAAATATACATTTAAAATATAAAAATTATGGTAGGCCTATTTTTTATTTTCAAAGGAAGCAGCCGAAAAAAACGACAGAAGTAACACACTTCAACATTTACACATTTTTTTTCCTTTGGTAGAATTTAAAAAAAAAACACGTTGACAAATGCTAATTATAATTAGATACTTTTTTTTACTCAAAGTAAATTTAAATCACACACGATTTAGATTTATCAATACAGGTAAATTTTTGTTCTAAACCGAAAAAAGAAAACAGTTTAGGCATGTGCAAAAATACACACACAACCCCCTCACCCCCACCCCCCAAAAACAAAAAAAAAAATATCTGTTCGTCATCCGTATTTAATTAGAATTATGTCACGAGTAGGGGAGGGGGGGGGAAGAACGAGACCCGCCAAACCGATCAACCAAAAATTACGTCATAAAAAATATCACAAAAATGCGAATAAAAACTAGACGCGAACTCGGGACGCTTTTGTTGATAACCACTCACCGCATAGTTCAGCGCACGAACAAAAAAATAGTGATAATAATAATAATGAGTTCGATTATAACTAAAACTCGCATCCTTTGTAGCATGGTCTAACGCGCTACTCTTGTGTGTTGGACTGGTTTATTGGTGACGGGGAGAGCGGGGTTCGAATTCTGGTAGGATGTACTAAAGGTAAATGTAGGTTTCCATAGAAATGTTTTTCCAACACTCCTTCCACGCAATTGCGGGTACAATTACTCTCACAGTTTACCTTTATCATCCGTATTCCACAAGCGTAATTTGTGTTTACCCGAACGAGTATTAAGACATGATGAGAAAAAAATATTATGACCATTTTTTTTGTTGTCACTTGCTCCTGCCTCATTGTATGCAAGGTCAGGGATCGATTTACAAACTTATCAAAGATCTCGCGACCACACCTCACTTATATATATCACTTAAATTCAACCTTCCTCAAATACTTATAGCCCCATCCTTCTATAAAAAAATATAGAATAGATAAAGTTTTCATATTTAACTATTTCATTTTCTATTTAAGGTGCGGCAGAAGGGAGCGCAAGTAGTTTTACAGATTTTATAGAATATTAATTTTTTGGCCAAAATAAATTAAATATTTCTTCAGTAGCAACGTAGAGTTTAGTTTTCTGCACATGCTAATATCAATTGATCTTGAATATCTGTCAGGGGTGTCCTGGAAGTTCGTCAGAACTTTTTCTCTTTATTTAAATAATTTTGACAAAATTCCAGTACACCCCTGACAGATATTCAAGATCTGTTGATATGAGCATGTGCAGAAAACTAAACTCTATGTTGCTACTGGAGAAATAATTGATTTATTTTGGCCAAACAAATGTAATGCTATAAAAACTGTAAAGTTACTCGCGCTCCCTTTGGCCACACCTTAACATTCATTACCTATTATTTTGAATTAAATAGCCAAAGTAATAGATCAGAAATTTGTAGCCTATGATTTCCGCACGTTCTTCACAGACTCTACCTTAAAATACGAGAGAAAAAAGATGGCCCTGGGCCACGGGATAGCTCAGTGGTCAGAGCAATCGTGTACTAAGCCAGAGGTCTCAGATTCGATTCCCGTGTCCAGGTGTCATTTTTCAATGTATAGTTTACCGATTATTACCAATCCAGGTGATTATGGTCGTACTCAAATATTGTTTGAAAGTACTTTTTGATTTATCGACGAGTTTAAAATACGATATCGAGTGAAAACTGCCGCGGGATTGACCAGCTACCCACCCTGGTCTAGGACATCACTCTCGTGTTGGACTAAACTACCGATGACAGGTAGATCGGGGTTCGAATCCCTGTCGAGTGTATTGAGGATGGTTTTCCCTACATATTCGCCCTCTCTTCCTCAGCGCAGATGCGGGTGCACTTCCTCTAATTCATCCTTCCTCATTTCTAACTCATTATCGCACGTATACGTATAAACTGAACAGGTAGTAAGACGCGGTGCTGACATAAATACTACCTGTTCGCTTACACGCTTGTAATGATTGGACTCGCTATGACTATTGGTATGCTAGTTCCATCTAGCGGTGGTTCGGTCCACACTACGCCTGAAAGTGTACTCTAGTCTCACGATGGAACAGCGACTCAGTTTGGTGAATTGACACCAAGGCAAGAGGACAGAACTCGTTTTTGCAGGTATCAGAGTTTTTGTAAGTTAAGATTACAGCTTATTTTTCTTTAGTGATCAGCTGAGGTAGCCTAATAAAAACCTAGAGCATTAAATAACACTTAAATAGTTCTTTAAAATGAATTGCTAGCTCCTCTGAAATCTCATTCTTAGGATGACATATTTTAAGTTACACAACAACATGGCGACAGGACCTGGTGGTAATATGGGAATCCCATAGTTCCCAATCTCCCATATTAAACCCATTTTTTTAAATCCACAGCTACCTGTGTTTGTAGAGACTTCTTGTGATGTCTAGGACTAAGAGAGGGGAACAGGAAGAAAGAGTATGCGGGAGATATTGCTAAACCTATCAAAGCAAAAGAAAGGAAAGAAAACTTATGGAGGCGTAAAGGTATTTTAGTATTGGTCTAGCAAAATATACAATTTTTAGACTGACGCGGAATAAGTTGCGTAAAAAAACCTGGGTAGAAACTTGACCTACCTCTAGACCTAAAAAAACTGGTAAAGTATTTGTTATTAATGGATAGAGAATGTTATGGTTTATCGAGGAATGACGTACAACGACAGACGAATCAATTAACAGAACAAAAACCACATATCCTTTCTCAGGTGCCATTGCAGCTCCTGCGTGGTTTGACATTTTATTAATAGATTTAAGGATCAACTATCCTAAAGAGGACTCTACACGAAAAGTCAGACTGTCAGTATTAAAAAATACTGACAGTAATAATGATCGTGTAGGGGCAGTACTGATGGACTGGTGATTTGAATTTTCTGATCAAACCAGTATCAATCCATAGTCTTGCAAGTCGCACGTTCGTCAGTATTTCCTTCAGTCTTATGTCTTCGTGTAGTAGCTAACATGGACGCAGTGATGGAGTAAGCAGAAGTGAGTGACTCGGTATTTAACAGGATTGCAGATACTGAAGTGGTACTACCAGAACATCAAGATGCATTAAAAGATTTCATAGAGCTCTATGGAAACATGACAGAATTGTGATACACCTCGAATGTCAAGTGTATAAACCAGGATAAAGGAAGTTTGACCTTATAAGAAAAACTTTAAGTTGTGTACAGAAAAATGAAACCAGATGGAAAACGTAATGATGTGAAATAGAAAATTAAGAGCCATTGCTAGTATTATCGCTGCACACATGTTTTTCTTACTATCCATGTTGTTTCACTAACTTGCACGTTGCATGCAGGGACCAGGACTGATTAAAAAATGACGCGAAGACTAAATGTGTACGGTCTTGTACAGCTACTGATTTGAACGTGCTCTTCGACATTTTAGAGGCTGAAATGGAATAATATCACTCTATCCTGCCAACAGATTATTTAACTTAAATGAGCCAGGTCTCACGATTGTTCAGAATTAGATTCATTACGTTGTTGATCATAAAGAAAATCACCCAATCTTTGCCTTAATTGCGGCTTAGAGAGAGGTTCTATTGTGACTGTCATTATTTGTATAAGTGCAGGGGGAACTCTCATGCCACGAAGATGATTATACCGTTACCAAACTGGGGCAACCAGCTCATAAATCGGGCTCCACCAGGGATCATGGGGTTGTCACTCATCAGGTTGGGTGAAAATGTATCCATTTACTCATTGGCTTGCACACTTCATTGATAAAACAAGACAATGATTCCCCCGTGTTACTTATGCTTGACGGATACTTCGCACATACACGCAGCTTGGAAGTCATCCTCATGGCAAGAGAAAATAATATGTCCCTATTGTGCATTCCTCCTTAAAGGTCGCATAAATTACAACCCGTGGGCAAATCTTTCATGGGAGCACTCAAAAATATCACTACAGTGAGGAAATTCGCACGTGGATTTGAAAATCAGACACGAATATCTCACCATATGAAATCGCTGAGTTATTTGGAAGGGCTTATCTGAAGGTGGTGACCGGGTAAATCACTATGAATTATTTTCGGGTCACTGGCCTCTTACCAGTAACGAGAGGAGTTGTAACTGAAGTCAACTTCATTGCAGCTGGTATTAAAGCTGAGAAACAACCATCTGTGGATGATGACTCACATGAGGACCAAGAGAAGAAGCAACACAGAATAACTACGTGGGCTTTCAATTATTTCTACAATGCCAAGACCGAAGAAAAAAAATCAAAGTCTCAAAGGAACAACTTCCGCAATTTTGACTCACTCACCTTACAAAACTGCTTTGGAGTTATTTCCTCAAATGGCTAAAGAAAAAGTCTACAAATATAGTATGAAGTAGAAAAGAACTGTAGGGCCTAACACAAAATAAACTGCAGAGCCAAGCAAAGAACCAACTGCATTTTCACAACAACAAAAAAACTAAGAAAAAAGAGGACTGTCTAAGTGAAAAATAAAATAAATTGAAGATTAAATATATCAAGATGAAGAGGAATGTGAATCTAACTTATCAGTCAGTGCCTGTTGGGAAACATTTCCAGCTTTTGAGGATGATGAATGTATGTTCTGCTCTGGAAGGCCCACAGATTCCAAGCTTAGAGAACTTTGGGCTGGATGTATTTCATGTGATGACCGGGCACAGGTTCCCTGTTCAGGATGTGATAAAGACTGTTATGTATGTGACTTATGTTCCTAAATATATACAAGTCTTAAGTCTTGATTTGACTAAACTAATTCTTTAAGTTTGCTATTTACATTTTCCACTGTAACATCATTTTTATTTGTCTACACTTGTATAATAAACAATATTTACTTCTAAAAGAACACTTATTTCAAGTGAGCTTTCATTTGTTAAAAAAAAAAAAGGAAAACACTGTTGGTGTGATTTTTCGTCCCTTCATTTTTGCTATGTAAGCTATTTATATTGTTCATAAGGATCTGCATTAAAAATTATGTTTTGGTACAGAATTTTATGCTATTCCCATAATACCACCCGATTTTCTCAAACCTAAATATTACAATACTTTTGATTTTTTGGCAGTATTAATGTTCTTCACGTGTTTAATTTGGTACTTTACACAAAGGCTGTGGAGTTGGAGTTGGTAAAAATGTACCGACTTCAAGATAAAAACTTATACTACTATAACATAATATGGTAGACATGTCATTTAAATTTTTTCTTTATTTTTACTCTTTAAAACCAATATTTGTAATTTTGAATCAAATAGCCAAAGCTATTATTTATGCTTTTTAGTGAGGATTACTCCATCTAGATATAATTTTTTAATTTTCAGAAAATTTGTAATTTTGATTGGCAAATTTATTTAAATATAAATTCACAATGCCAAAGAATCTCCCCATGAAGTAATCTGTATCGGAGAATTTTACTGCAGTGAATTTATTATCACTAATTAATATACTTTAGCGTTTTATGAAGGACTCAGAATATAAGTCGGACAGTATAAAAATAGATTTGAGGTCGAAGGCTTGGTGTATCGACTTCACAGACCTGCTTTACACACACAAAGACAAAAGACCCAAGTTACTACCCCACCATTATGCTTGATTTTCAGCCCGATAAAAATACCTGTCCATATCACCACCTTTCTTCTATTAATTACTCTAGGTAGTGTTTTAGAGACAAGAAAGGTTGAAATTATAAAAAAATTATACCGGCATTTTCAACGAGGGAAAATGGAAAGCTATTTATGAAAAAAAAACACCCCTAGTACATCCAGCCGGGATTTGAATCCCAGTCTCTTCCTTATCGGCAGTTCATTCTATTGAGATTGGTATATCAAACTCGCGGCCCGCGGACCTTTTTGATCAACCATCATGCAATGCGGTATTTTCCATCTTATTATAAATGTCGAAAAAATACAACATTTTGGGAAGGGACATTTGGAGAATTCTGGCATGTTCGCTAGATCTCTACCTGCGCATATTTTGCCGACAAGAATGAAAGTGTATGGGCACGACATTCACACCATTGTTGCATTGTTTCGTTGTTTCAAATTGCTAGTAAGAAATATAGGGTTAGCCTCGTTGTTTTATACAAGAGAACTACTCTTTTCTTTTTGCAATAATTAAGTTAGAATTATTTTCATTTGAGATAATTACATTATTTTTTAAATGTGGCACACATTGTATTTTTTAATGTTCAATGTGGCCCTTATGACCAAACGAGTTTGATACGCCTACTGAGAATATTCGAGCCCCGATGACATGATACTAGTATGATATTTTTATAAGACTTACAAAATAAATAAAGCGATATAGATACCAATTTAATGAAATTATGTCAAATGATTGATGCCCAAATAAATCACACGTGTTAATACGCTTTGTTTTGCTACCTCTTGACAAGAATAAAGAGCGGATGCTACAAACATCAATAGGAGTGTAGACTACGCTGTACAGCCGATAATTATTTTTTCTATGAAATGATTAAACCTCACCAGTATGTGCAGGGTAGGTTAAAAGCAGTAGTGAGGGGCGTATATATATAGAATGATGAAAATATTTGCACACATCTATCAGGTTTAAAAGGGGGCGGGGTGTATATTTTATTTTCACAGATTATACCAAAGATAAAAACGGCAAACCCGGGTAAAAATAATGAGAAATTTTTATTTTATTAATGAGGTGACCTGGCGGTTTAGGGGTAAGGTGTCGGACTTCTGTGCTGGGGTCCGGGGTTAAATCCTCGGTCCCGGCACAGATTTATCTGATTACCAAACCCTTCCTTCACCTCTGACAAGACATCTTGTGAATGTGTGGAATGTCAGGCCTCCACCGTGGTTCGGATTCCACGTTAAACTGTAGGTCCTCCATTTCATCTCACAATCACCCTACCATTACACATTAGCGTAAGTGTGTATAACCCGAACGGATAGTAAGACGCGGTGCTAATAGTAATAATAATATTTTATGAATGACTGTTGAAAATAAATAAATAACACGTGAACATCGGAAAATGAAAGGGGGGGGAGGGGAACTCCGGGAAGATATTTGTTGCGGAAAGCAACTTCGTGAACCGCTCGGGAGTCGTCGGTGGGACGACAAAACAACCTCGCTCGCACGACTGATCTCCAGAGTTATCCGTTTGTGTGGCTCATCTTTCAATAGATATATATATATATATATATATATAATATTTCCCTCTATCTATGTATGGGGCTGTACATATATTTGTTCTATTATTATTGGTAGGTGTGTGTATGTGTGAGGGTATAACATGAAAAGTCGTCATGTCCCCATCCATCTTTATTTTGATTATCAGTGGGTACCGGTCATCCCATGGAGTAGGCCTCACTCATTACTCACACGATTGTAAAACGAGGGCCATCTCTCACATATATATATATATATATATATATATGAGTAAACTTTGCAAACTCTTCAAAAACCGGACTACGGCACGGTCCAACCTCCCAATATTGATATATAAGTTATGTAGGCATTAATATATATATATATATATATATATATATGATCCGAAATGGACATCGCCATCCAACGCGCATCAATTGGAACTTCTCAAACGGTCGAACGATGGCTTAGGAGGGTGGAGGGTGGAGTGGACGGAAGGCACATGGCGCGAGCTTAGCCTGGTTACCATGGTAACGCCTAATTATTCCAGACGCCCCCTCTTTCTCTCTTGTAGCCACGCCTCCCTCCCACTTTTTTTTATTATTATTCACCCCCCCCCCCCGGGCCACATCACATGTCTGTGTATGTTACCATCAACCCGTTTTGGTACCCCTTGCGCATGCGCGAATACTCGTCGCGACGCTGATATTAGCACGCTAACCGCAGATATCATGGGGGTGAATAAAATATACATTAGCAAAAAAAAAAAAAATCGTGTATGTCTACACATACGCACATGTTTATGAAAAAAGAGAGGAGAGGGCGGTTTATATGTATTGGTCAGTTTTGGGGCGGAGACACAAGAAAGGGTTGTTTTTTTCCCCATCTGAGGGAGGTCCTATGCAAAGGACGATAGAGGATTTCCGTATTGAAAATCATCAAATGTATTTTTTAAAGGATTTAGATATTTTTTTGTCTGAGTAATATTGGAATGTGGAATGATATTGAAGCTACCCCCCCCCCCCCCCCCCAGTTCCACCAACTTTTTCTCTCTATTTGTAGATGTATGGAGAGGCCTATATTTTATATACTAAATATATTTCAATAAATATAATGTAATCAAATTATATTTTGTATGGTTTAAAGATTATAAAAGTCGCTTGCCAATTCTAAAGCAAAACAACATTTATTTTACTAGAGATAAATATTAAACATTTTTAATTGTTTATTCCTAAGTGAGATCTATTAAATTAGCCTTTTGATTTTTCCAAACATCGGTAAATCTAGTCTAGTTTGCCTCGGATGGTTGACTAGTTGATGAAATGGGCATGCTCTTAGATACATGACCTACAGATTAGATTAAATTCTAAGTTTAGAAAATGTTTTCTCAAAATTCCCATTTTAAATTGAACTTCCATAAAAATGTTTGTATCGTAGCAGCTCAAGTGAAGTTTTAACCTTTAGGTGACAGCTAGTTTAGTAGAGTTGTGTTAATTATACCCCACACCTACTTTGTTAGTGGTGTTGGTGTCATACGATGTGGTTAGGTATAATAGTTGTGGTTATCATACGATGGTAGGTATAGTGTGGTTATCATACGATGGTAGGTATAGTGTGGTTATCATACGATGGTAGGTATAGTGTGGTTGTCATACGATGGTAGGTATAGGTTGTATATGTAGGGTGTGGTATCATACGATGTAGTATAGTGTGGTTGTCATACGATGGTAGGTATAGTGGGTTGTCATACGATGGTAGGTAGGACTAAGGTCCCCTAAATTCAACCTATCTGACCACTGGGTTATTTATTTTACATACATTACTGTTTCCAGCCTGTGGCCTGGGTCAATTTTTTTTATTCAAGCCATATATTTTCCATTAACGGTTCGCTAGCTCTGTCGTAGCTTCATCCACATGTCTTATAATCTAACTTAAGACTAGGACAGGCACAACATCCAGTCCCCGGCCGTTAATTCATCACTGTTAAAGAGTAAACCCACATTTCACCAATGATAAACTTTTCAGCCTTGACCGGAATCGAACCCGGGATCCTTAGCTCAGTAGACATATACGTTATCGACTGAGCTAAGGTGCCAGATACTGTAGTCATATGACGTACGCAGATATTGCTGACATCCAAATACTTCAATTAATCTTTCTTCATATTTTTTATTTGTTTTATGCCTATTCTTAGTCAAAGAGATTAATTTTAGGAAAGAAGGGTAAAAAGAGTTTATAATAAATGTTTCCCCCCTTTCTTCGTGAATTCAAAGATGACTTTCAAAATAACAAAATAAGTTTCTTGAATAAAGTCGGAACAAACCTAAGAGAGGATAAAAAATTACCCATTTATAAACTGCCTTTGACCAATCACAACGAGGAAATTTCAAACGTAGCGTAACCTAACCCTTAAGACTGCCTTCTTACCAGAGTTAAATATTGATTTTGAGTTTTTGTTTGTGTGTATTTATGTACAGTACTTACATATACATTCATTCACACACATATATACCATATATACATACACACATACACAAACCCACTAGAAGACCAGAAAGGAGTTTTTTTTAAGATTATGTCCAAGACCCACATTGGCGGACCCTCGGACTAAACGTCAAGCTCATAGGCAGGTTAGGGTTCGAATCCTGGCCGCGCATACTGAAGTTGTGTTTAGTTATACAATTCTTATTCCACGCAATTGTGGGCACATCTCTTTTATATTGTACCTTCCTCATCCCTGCCCTAATATTGATAGTATGCGGATAGTTCCCTTGTTGAGTAATACGCCAAGCATGACTAGAGAGTGAGGTAAGGCCTCAAGACCTGTTTCTGACGCATGCGCTCTGTGACTAACCTGCACATGACTCGCTTAGAGTTGCAACAGTGGGTGATCGGTCACCACGTGGTCAAACAGCTCCCACGGGCACGTGAGGCGATGACGAGGGTGACCTTGCACGAGCGCAAGCTAGGACTGCACGTTGCACAACTATAGTTAGACCGCCTTAAGGTGCGGCAGTATGAAGCACGAGTAATTTTATAGTTTTTATAGCATTACATTCTTTTTGGCCAAAATAAATAAAATATTTATTCAATATTAACATAGAGTTTAGTTTTCTGCACATGTTGATATCAACAATTGTTGAATATCTATCATGGGTGTCCTGGAATTTAATACAAATTTTTATCTTCATTTAAAAAGTTTCTCATTTAATATCGCTACGCTCATCACAGATATTCAACAACTGTTGATATCACCAACTAAAGAAAATTAAACTAGATGTTTCTTCTGCAGAAATATTTGATTTATTTTGGTAAAAAAAAAATTTTGCTCTATAAACCACAAAAAAAAATCGCCTAACTCTAGTTCCCTACATCCCCGCCTTAAAACGAACCTCATCAGACAGTGCAAACAAAAGATACTAACTAGTCCACATTGGCGGGTACACGGAATACATGTCAGATTCATCTAGTCTTCTGTTACATACAGTTGAAAAATGTGCACCTTGACATGGGAATCGAACCCGTTACTCTTGACTTAGCGTTAAGGCGTTCACCTCGGTCAGCGAGAGAGTATCAATAGCTGTTAGGTACCATGACTTAAAATACAATGGTCTCTGTCATTTTCTGGAACTACTTCTCTATTGTTTCTAAACCAATACTCAATTTCACCCTTCTCCTACAACCACCCTTTGTCATATCAATAAGAAAGAGGGGGAGAGAGAACTACGAAACTTCTTATCACAAGGTAAAGAGGAAAGCTCGCTGATTGTTCTCAAATATCATTCTTCACTCATAGTTAAGGTAAAGTCCATGATATATGTGTGAGAATCGTTGTCTTTATGCTGCCGTTAGTACACTGTACAAGACTTTAGACTACCGTTAGTACACTGTACAAGACTTTATGCTACCGTTAGTACACTGTACAAGACTTTATGCTGCCGTTAGTACACTGTACAAGACTTTATGCTCCGTTAGTACACTGTACAAGACTTTATCTGCCTTAGTACACTGTACAAACTTTAGCTACCGTTAGTACACTGTACAAGACTTTATGTACCGTTAGTACACTGTACAAAACTTTTTGCTACCGTTAGTACACTGTACAAGACTTTATGCTGCCGTTAGTACACTGTACAAGACTTTATACTACCGTTGTACACTGTACAAGACTTTATGCTGCCGTTAGTACACTGTACAAGACTTTATGCTACCGTTAGTACACTGTACAAGACTTTATGCTACCGTTAGTACACTGTACAAGACTTTATGCTGCCGTTAGTACAATGTACAAGACTTTATCTGACGTTAGTACACTGTACAAGATTTATCTACCGTTAGTACACTGTACAAGACTTTATGCTGCCGTTAGTACACTGTACAAGACTTTATCTACCGTTAGTACACTGTACAAGACTTTATGCTACCGTTAGTACACTGTACAAAACTTTATGCTAGCCGTTAGTACACTGTACAAGAATTTATACTGCCGTTAGTACACTGTACAAGACTTTATGCTGCCGTTAGTACACTGTACAAGACTTTATACTACCGTTAGTACACTGTACAAGACTTTATGCTGCCGTTAGTACACTGTACAAGACTTTATGCTGCCGTTAGTACACTGTACAAGATTTAGACTACCGTTAGTACACTGTACAAGACTTTATGCTGCCGTTAGATACAACTATACTACAAGAAAGCTGCCTGAATGATACTTGCTGCTGCTTTACCGTTTAAAGTCTGTTCAGAGTAGTAATTGTTTTCTGAAAGACCTTTTCCCTACCAGAAACTTATATATAGTAGGATATTGGTAAGAAAAAAGGCCTTTCAAAGAGTAATTCTTACCGTGAATGGAGTATAACTAAAGATCGTTTCCGTATCACAAGCTTCGTCACTGCTACTTAAATATAATCAATTGGTGTACAAGCCTTCTACATCTACTCTGATCTGACAATGATGCCGGGATCGCGATCAACTTGACGTTTACGTAACTTAAGACTTGTCCAGCGGATCATTCTAACGTTACGCGAGCGTTAAGTGAAGGGACCACGTGTTTTAGCTATAGACAATCATGTGGCGAACCACATCAACAGGACTGTTTGGTATTAGTTTGTTTACTTGTCTATGGTGTGCGGACTTCTTCAGTATAGTTTTTCCGCGTCACACGAACTTTAAAGGCGGCGAATGACTTGTAAAGAAAGGTATGATAAACGGAGCCGACCCGCAATTTATTGACCAAGCCTAAGATTATTGTAACTAAAAAAAAACATGTTTATATTTTTATAGACTGAGTTCTATTACAAAATAAGTTTGTATTTTTATTTTTACTTGCATAGGTTTTCACCTATTTTCATAAAATTAAGTTAGCTATTAATTACGAAGAATAAAGTTTTAAGTTAGCTAATAATTAAGAAGAAGAATGTTTGTTGTTCAATAAGTTGTTGTATATAATATTGTTTATCTTGTACGTAATGTTGTAAACAATGACTACAGCGTCACACGTGTGAAAGAAATGTCTAGTTTTACATATCACTGTCAATCACTGTAATAATCACTGCTCTTTTAAAATCAAGGTCACTGTGATCACCGATATCGTAAGATCACTGTTTCACCCATCCCTACATCTTGGTGGTTAGCATGAAAACAAAGCTCGGAAGCTCCCGAACATCTATTTCCGGTGGTAGGTGGTCACACGGTCCCCGTCGAGCGATTAATGTCGATCCACCATTAATACTCCTTTCTCTAAAAAGGTTTGTCTGCCGCCAGCGTTTGTTACAATACTCTCTCTCTCTCTGAAGGGTCACGTGAACTTAAATAAAGGTAGACTACTACTACTAATAATAACTATAAAATAATAGTTCAGTATTACTATTCAGAAACATATAAAGAAAGGTTCACATTCACAACACCAGAAAACGGCAAACATACATACATAAATAAATACGGAACAACAACACATGAAACTATTAATACCCGAACCTGCCTCGTGGCGTAGTTGGCTAACCGCTAATCGTGTTGAGCTAGACTGCTGAGAACGGGGAGATCGAGGTTCGAATCTCGGCTGGTCGGGTGAACTGGGGGGGGGGGGGGGAATCATAAATAGTTTTCCACTCCACCTCATGCAAATGCGGGTTCACTTCCTCTAATTCAACCTTATAAATTCCTAATCCATTATCGTAATTAGTACTTAAAGCGTATAACCCGAACGGGTAGTAAAACGCGGAGCTAAAAAATAAAAATAAAAATAATACCCAAACTTCGGGATAGATAAAATATCACACGTTAAGAGAGAAATAAAAATGTGTTTAATTGGCTCACAGACTTAGTGAGATAATAATAATACTAGACTGACTAATATGACAAATAAGCTATGAAATGGACTCGAGACTGATTTTCCAATATTAGATCAAATATAATATGTAATAGATTTAAGGAACTAAATTAATTTTTAGAATAATGTTAGTTGTAAGAATAGACTTAAAGGAATGAAATGTATTTATTACATATTTACACTATTACATGTATGTATGACATTTATGGTGAGGCACAAGCTGACAAGCACATTGGGCTTAGCTGAACTAGGTTTAGTGATTAAAAATATGTACTCTTGATACCATTTAAAAAAACTACTACTACTACTACTACATCAAATAATCAAATAATAATAATAATTCATGTTCAAGTGTGTCCCTACTTGGTGTCTGTATGTGCATGTGTGTGTGTGTGTGTGTGTGTGTTTGCTAGTTGTTTTGGACAGTTCCAACACTACCTACTGACTACTACCCCCCTACCCCTTCAGCCGGTGAAATTTTCTCCCTTTCAAAACCTTTTCATCTCAAACAAGGTACACACAGAGCGGTGAGCGGCAGGCTTGTGTACTAAACAGTGTAGACTGTACACACTCAACTGTTCAAATGTATCGATGAAACATCAATTATTTGAACATTGGGCAGTATATTAGGGGCAAGAGGCCCCCCTAAATCCCCCCTCCCTCCTCACACACACATTTTACACCCGCATTTCTACCGTCTCAAAAACGCGCGCTTGCTAGCAGGACCCACCAAGCGTATGAGTATTTTAATTAGTGTAATCAACACAATTTATAATTCAAATTAACACTGCACCGCGCTTCTTCTGCGTGGGACTAGTTTTATTATTTGCTACCTCCCCCTCAGTCCCCCTTCATTTCTTTCTCATTCGACTCGAGAGTAAAATAATCTCATCTCTCTCTGCAGTGCTTTTTTTTTTTAAATAGCAAAAGGCCCACATCTCTCTTGATTAGCTATTTAACTTACGCTACCATCTCTTTCCTCAATCAGAAATGTTATCACTTCTCCTTGAGTGCCGGTCCACCTCAGTACATATTCCAGTAAGATACTAAGGCGGCCACGTCGGTCATTGATACAGTATCAATCGCTGTCAGGCCACACGGATTAAAATACAATAGTCTGTGTCGTTTGTCGTTTTCTGGAACTACTTTATTCTATCTAGGCTTATCCTCCCTTTCACCCTACACCTACAGTCATCCTTTGTCATGTCAATAAGAAAGAGAGGAAAGAAAACGACGAAACTTCTTATCTCAAGGTAAAGAGGAAATGTTCGCTGCTAGTCATCAAATATCTTGAGATTTTTTGTTGTGAGTCTATTAAAAAATTACTGAAGGGTATTTGTTGAAGAAGGGTTAGTTTTAAAGATCTTTTTTTTTTTTATCAAGACTGGTCTCACAACTCCGCAAATATGATTAAAAAGTCGTTGAAAATGAGCTAATGTCACATTTTCACACATAAAATTTTTCAAAAATAATACAAAAACTATATCTTTGTGTTAAAGAACTTAAATCTAGCCAGTGGGTTTAGGGACTGTTCTTAATAAATATAAAGGTCTAAACATTTTAAATTTCAAATTTGAGTTCCGGAAGAGTATAAAAAACCTGTTAGGGAATATAGAAAATTAAATTTGCCAGGAACGTAGAGGAACAATCTAACAAAAATAGTATTGAATATTTTATTTTTATAAGTGGGAGGGGGAGGGGGGGAGGGCGCTGGGCTGGTAAAATTAGTTTTTTTTAATCTCCAAAACTAGAAGACTAAACTATTTATCGGTGTGATGGAAGATTGAAACTGGGTAGCACGTATGTTATTCTAAAGACAATTTACATAATTAGTTTTCACTATTGTATATTTATATGCAACAGAAACGTGTAATAAATTAACTTTACAAATAAATAAGTTGCTCTATTTTCATTTATGAATTAATTTGGTGGGTCGAGTAAAGCACGGTTTATTAATTTTAACTATTTAATTATTCTTTATGTTAAAATCTTTCAAAATAATAAGTAAAAAAACACGCCAAGTGTCCCCAGCTGGGATTTAAACCCATGCCTCCCATATGTTTAGTTTCTTCAAGCACAACTTGTGTCTCCGACCTAACCCACTTTCAAACCCACGTTTTCTGCCTTACAGAAAATAATAATAAATGTTTGCTTATCTAGTGTTTAAAGGGACTCAAGTATTTTTTTTTTATCGTCCGGCAATTTTTGAGTGGACAAGTAACATAGTTCTTAACCCTTGGAAGACTTACTCCCAATGAGTTCTTGAGATCCAGAGAAGATATATATCCAGTGGCGGCTCGTGTATAGGCACTGCGGAACTGCAGCACTCCCTATTTACACTTGAATATTATCGATAACATTTAATATAATGAGTCCTTTTTCTTTAATTATTTCTTTATTTTTGTAGTACAATATATATTCCTTAAGCTTAATGTCAGTACTTCAGTAGCCATCTCCCAGTTTATGAAAAAGATACAAAAAATCTTTGTATGGAACTGTGCGCTTTACAGTGCCAGTGACTGTTGTGCGCATGCGCACATAGGAGGGAATGGGAAGGAAGGCGGGACTGTCAGGTAGAGAGAGAGCACTGTTGATCTCGCAGTGCCGGCTCTGGCGTGATGGTGGAAGGAAGTTGTTTTTTTTACTCAGCGTGTGTTGTGCTTAAAAACCGTGTACCATATTCTTGAATGTGATAAAGTATAGAAGAGTGTAGAATTAGATTATTATTCTGCTTCCAGCTATTCTATTTGATTAATTTTTTTTTCGGTTCTTTTATTTAACAGAAAGACTAAATTCGCTTGCAGTACTTTCAATGGAGAAAAATTTCCTCAATTGTCATCCAGAGATCAAGGAGAAAATGATTGAACTTTTTGCGCAAATTAAAACAAGAATAATGGATTTAATTTTTAAATTAATAGATCAAGCTTGAACTGTAACAATTTAAGTTAAAGTAAGTGAAAAAGTTTTTTTTTTTGTTAAGATTTTATTAAGTTCCTGAATAAATTTTCTTTTTATACATGTTTTTTTCCTTTTACACAATTTTAAAACAAAGGCTAAACATTTTCTGAAGCAGCACCCCCACTCATTTTAGCTACGAGCCGCCACTGTATATATCAGTCCCTTAGGAGAGGAAGGGTTTCTCGGATCATATTTACTCATTTGGAACTCTATTTGGCCCATGAGCACCTTAAAACGCTCACTGTTCACCTTAAGATGGCTGCTCTTCTGTGGGGGTATTCTTTGACTGCTGTCCTTTTTAATGTATTAAACTGTGAAAAATATCATCATCTCGTTTTAGATTAGCCTGCATATACGGGGAGTTCGGGGTTCAAATACCGGTCAGGTATACTGAGGGTGTTTTTTCCTAAATGGTTTCCCACTCTCCTTCCACGCTAGTGCTGGTAGATAACCTCTAAAATACTTCTTTCCTAATCCTTACCTCATCAGAGTAATGATCATATATGATTATACATGAATGTAGTAAGACATGGGATAAGAATCTGGCCGTTTTAAGAGACTGGGATATGCAATAGAACCTGAGCTACAAAACAGCAATGCTCCAGGAATATGGCAAGATAACCTGATCACTAAACAGGCAAATGCTCCACTACAGGAATATGGCAAAGAACCTGATCAACAAAACAGGCAAATGCTCCCAGCTACCAGGAATATGGCAAAAGAACCTGATCAACAAAACAGGAAAATGCTACCAGCTACCAGGAATATGGCAAAAGAACCTGATCAACAAAACAGGCAAATGCTACCAGCTACCAGGAATATGGCAAAAGAACCTGATCAACAAAACAGGAAAATGCTCCCAGCTACCAGGAATATGGCAAAAGAACCTGATCAACAAAACAGGAAAATGCTCCAGCTACCAGAATATGGCAAAAGAACCTGATCAACAAAACAGGAAATGCTACACTACAGAATATGCAAAAGAACCTGATCAACAAAACAGGAAAATGCTCCCAGCTACCAGGAATATGGCAAAAGAACCTGATCAACAAAACAGGAAAATGCTCCAGCTACCAGATAGCAAAAGAACCTGATCAACAAAACAGGAAATGCTACCAGCTACCAGGAATATGGCAAAGAACTGATCACAAAACAGCAAATGCTCCCAGACCAGGAATATGGCAAAAGAACTGATCAACAAAACAGGAAAATGCTCCCAGCTACCAGGAATATGGCAAAAGAACCTGATCAACAAAACAGGAAAATGCTACCAGCTACAGGAATATGGCAAAAGAACCTGATCACAAAACAGGAAAATGCTACACTACCAGAAATGGCAAAGAACCTGATAAACAAAACAGCAATGCTACCAGCTACCAGGAATATGGAAAAAAGAACCTGATCAACAAAACAGGAAATGCTCCCAGCACCAGAATATGGCAAGATAACCGATCAACAACAGGCAATGCTCCAGCTACAGGAATATGGCAAAAGACTGATCAACAAAACAGGCAAATGCTACAGCTACAGACTATGGCAAATAACTGATCAACAAACAGAAAATGCTCCAAGCTACCAGAATAACTATCTTGATTAACTTCAAAGGACCTGCATTGGGCCGAATGGTCTAAGGCGCTACTCTAGCAATAAACTAGACTGCCAATACGGAAGATCGAGGTTAGATTCTCGGTCAGGTGTACTAAGGTTTTTCCACTCTCTCTCCACGCAAGTGCGGATACATTTCCTAACCTTCCTCATCCTTAAAACCATTAAAGTAATTAGTACCTGAGCGCATAATCCAAACGGTTAGCAAGACGTGGTGCTGACAATAAACTCCCGAAAGGTATCCAATGCGCAGGAGAACTACCCCTCATATTCTGCGGAAATTCAGTCCTATCTAGTCTGGTTTGAGGTGACAGGGAGGTCAGGGTTCATATTCCAGCCGGGTGTATTGAAGATATTTTTTCTATGATAGGTTTATCACTGACCCTTCACGCAGTTGCGGATACGTTTTATCTTAATTATACCTTCCTCATCTTTCTTCTTTTGATCCATCATATAGTTAGAAAAATCTTGAAACTCTGTTTTTTACAATCTATTGTTCTCTATTTGTATTCCTATGTGCACAGTCATTACCATTTGTGTTATAAAAGGAGGCAGTTGATGAAACATTTCATGCGACGGGCCAAATCAAGCTCAACCTATCGCGTAACGTGCAGAACACTTTAGTTCAAACACAATCTAATAGCATAAACACAACTTGATAGGTTGTGTTTTCAAACGTGTGTCTGGCGAACAGGTATTATAAAAGGATTGGGAGGCATTTGCGGATAGCTCAAACGAGTAGTAAGATGCGAAGCACAAAAAATATATAAATACTCAACAAACGATTAAAAACTAGGCTACGATTCGCTAAACATCGGGAAAAAAAGATTAAATTAGGTATATAAATATATATGTTGGATGCAAAGCCCGAAAACGGCCAATGGACGTCTTTTCTTTTTGTTCAATCCTAGGATTGGATATTTTAAAATTTATTAAAGCCCGAAGTTTTATTCAATTTCGGGCTTTTGCCGTCTCTAAATAATCAAAACTAGGATTGTGAAATTAATAAACGACCACTGTTAAAAATACAGTCGTTAGGTTAGGTTCCAAAAAACAAATTTGGTCAGGTGATAATTTTAAAATAAATTTGTAATCTCTGTCCGGTTCTGTTTGGGTATAAATGAGATCCACTTGCCGCCCTCTTGAATTCATGTGGTCGGTAAAATTGGGCGCGCGCCACCTGCTCTGTCTGGTCAAGAAACGAACTAAAATGTTATTTCAAGCTTTGGTCGTTAAGTAATTGCACAATCCTAAGTTGGCTGTTTGTAGGCAGCCAAAAACAGAAATTGAATTATATATATATAACACATATATATATATATATATATATATATATATATATATATATATAAATAAACATGAATAAAAACACGAGAAATATAAAGATACAAACCTACTTCAGTGGTTGAACTGTCTAAAGCATCAGTCTCACAATAGACTAGACTGATGATGACAAGTATATCAGGGTTCTAATCTAGGTCGTGTGTAATGAGCTATATTATTTCTTAAATGGTATTTAGTTTTTTCCACGCAAATGCGGGTTTTCTTTCCTCTAAATTCAACCTCACTCATCCCTAACACATCAGGATAATTAGTACTTATGCGTATAACCTGAATAAGTACAGTAGTCCCGTGGCTTCTTTGGTGCTGACTGACAGCTCACAGCTGACTTCTGACAGTCAGCATTTAGGTATATACCTAAATTTTGACAGTCAGAAGTGACAGCTGCTAAACACATGTTTTTGCAGATCATTTGGTTCAGCGTAGGGATACATAATTTGGTCTGGTAACTTTTCAAAGCCGTCAGATATCAGTCAGCACCAAAGAAGCCATGGTGCTACTGTAGTTAAGACGGGGTGCTAAAAAAAATTAGTACCACAAGAAACGATAATTGTAGCCATATTTGTGCACTGAAAGAAAGCAGTCTTACCTTGTCGAATTACACTATTGTGAAGCCTATAGGATAGGACCATAGTGTAACCCGACAAGGTAAGATAATACCTTTCATGCTAAACAAAGTGTACACGCAACTCACGCAAGTTGCGTGACAAGTTTATTTTTTGTCAAGAATCTTCACAAGACTATTAAGATACAGTCAAGTTAAATTAAACATGTTTGCTTTTAAGTTTTTTAGCACCGCGTTTTTATTACCTGTTCAGGTTATACGTATGTATATGTGCTAATTACGCTAATGAGTTAAGGATGAGGAACGTTGAATTTAGAGAAAGTGTACCAGCATCTGTGTGGAGTGAGGGTGGAAACATCATTTAGGAAAAACTCTGTACACTCAACCAAGATTTGAACTCCTGCCTTGTTCCTTGTGCCGGCATACCATATTAAATTAACTTGACATCAAACCCGCTTGTCCATAAGTGCGGGTAAGAAATAAATAAGTCTGAATCTAAATATCAAAAATTAAATATAAAAAATACCCTGTAAGTGAATAATTTAATTTACTATATTGTTGAATGTTGTGATTGAATAAAATAATGGTAGTAGTCACCGAAGACACGAATGGATTAGAATAAGGATGGTCAAACAATAAAGAAAAAAATCTCTTCCCCATTGACCCCCCCCCCCAAAAAAAACCCTACATTTCCATGATTCTCATCAAAAATGATTAGGATGTTCAAAAAAAAACATCAAAATATTCCTACTGATATAAATATTCATGCTTGGGACTAAATAAGCATGGACGTAACTAAAACAGAAATGGGATAAAGAGCAAAAATATATATTTTTCTCTTCCAATAGACTGCTAAATATAATATTTTTTCCTGACGGATTAAAAAAATTCCCTGATAATTTAAAATTGCAAGCCATTTTCAAGTTTTGCCTGAGTGTGGCTACGCTGTAATAATATTATAAGTAAAAATAAACAATTAATCTACTATAAAAATAGGTATCAGTTTCGTTTCGTGGTGTGTTGCCAGGGATAGCAGTTCTTGTTAGAACTGTGCCACTATGTCCCCATTTGACAATCACACACTAGTCCTGCTCTACATACCTCTCGCGGGAATAATATTCTACTCACTACTAAGTGTTGAGAACCAATTCACAGGTACAGTTTTAACTGGTTCTACTTTCCCTTACAGCCAACCCCTTCAACCCGCTGATAAGTACCCCTTTTTACCGTGGACTGCAACTAATTATGTTGTTTAATCCACTTTTATGATGTTTCAAGACTTTAGTTAAGGCGAGTAATAATATTTAGTCCATCTAAAATAAATTAAATTAAAAGCTCAGAGTTGTCTACGCAGTCTAAGGCGTTAGTCTAACACTGTACAAGGTCACTGTAGACACGAGGGTCGACTTTCGAATCATAGTTCAGAAATCAATCGTTATATAGAAATATATTTAAAATAAAAGATATATATCTTTAATAATACTACAACTTTACAATGATAATTTATTTCATATCTCAAATAGTTGCATGGAAATGAAGAAAATTGGAAAATTTTCCTCGTGTAAAGTACCTTTAAAGTCATTTTAATGGAAAAATGAGCGTCGCCATTTTGTTTGTAACCTTGAACAGTGCTTAGATACATAATTCAATCAAAATTGTTAGAGTGGATTTTAAGAAAGTTGATTTTTTATTCTTTCGTTTTAACCGTGAGTAAAATACCCTTAATTTTAAGGTTAGATATCTAATTTTAAAAACACCTCAGGGGGAACCTTAGGAGAACCACAGATACGAAGTTCTAGCCAGGTCGGTAAAACTGTTTAGGATCCAATCCGAGCATAGACAGACGGACAGACAGCATCACTAAAACTACTTTTCGGTTTTAGGGGGTCATGAAACGTCAACATTTCACCACATCACAAGTTTTATTTTTTGTACGATCACAATACTTATCTCTCCGAGGGTTTCAGAGAAATAAACAATCTTTGCAACGAAAAATGTCTCTCACTTTCCCTTTTTATGCACACATTAACGGTCACTTCCTAAAGAATATTATTATTATTATTATTATTAGCAATGCGTCTTACTACCCGTTCGGGTTAAACGCACTTAGACTAATGTGTAATGGTAGGGTGATTGTGAGATGAAATGGATGACCTACAGTTTAACGTGGAATCCGAACCACGGTGAAGGCCTGGCATTCCCCACATTCACAAGTTGTGATTAATACACGTCTTGTCAGAGGTGAAGGTAGGGTTTGGCAATCAGATAAATCTGTGACGGGACCGAGGATTGAACCCCGGACCCCAGCACAGAAGTCCTACCCCTAGACCGCCAGGTCACCCATCTAAATGGTTTTATACTCTCTTTCCACGCGAGTGCGGGTAGATTACCTCTAAAATACTTCCTTCCTCATCCCCACATCTTGAGAGTAATTGTCACATATGCGTACAACCCGAACAGGTAGCAAGTAAGACACGGTTATAAATATATAATGAGCAACGGACGAATGACGATGAAATCAATGAGTGTGTCAAAATATTAACGATCAAATATGAAAAATACAATTACATTAAATATCTCAAAGATGAAGTTATTAAATTTATTAAATTTTCTCAAGAAGAAAATGTCTATTATCTTGTTAATACGTTTACAATATTAGTTGACGGACTACAATCTACGTTTCCTAGCGTAGAAACTATTTTAGTTTCTTTTTCTAACAACACCTGTTTATAATTTTAGAAGTGATCGTTCATTTTCTGTAATTAAATAGGTTACGAATTATCTGCCCAATCCATTAAGTCAGTTTAATTTTAAGCGATTTGTCACTTATGTTGATCAATCATTAGATTATGAATCTATTATTGATAAATTTTCAAAATTTAAAGCTATAAAAGTTCCACTTTAATATGATTAGTTCATTTAATGTATACCAAATATGTATTGAACGTTTTTATTAATTACTATTTAATAATACCAAAAAGGACGAACTATGTGATTTTATTTTATACTACTCGTTCACAAGTAGGCCCTATGTTTTTTTTATAAGTATGAGTTTTTGTCTAATTAAAAAATAATAAATGTTATATTTTTCAATTCTTGAATTTTAATTCAACATCCTTTAACATATATAGGCTATATACAAGGATGTTAAACTAAAATTAACGAATTGAAAAATACAACATTTATAATCATTTGGAAGAGCCGAGGATTGAACCTGAGAACTTTGTATCTGTAGCCAAGCTAAATTAGAAGGACCGGCTCCGTGAACTAGCGGTTAGAGCTCCTAGCTACAGATCCAGAGGTCCCGGGTTTGATCCTGGCGCTTCCAGCAGTGGCTCTGGTACAGGCTCAACTTAACCTTGTGAAGACAGATGAGCGCTATCAGCAAAACTTGACACTATATTCGCCAACAGACGGCGGACGCTCGGTTGGGATGGCTGAAGCCATGAGATCTCCCCCCCCCCCCCTCCAATCAGAGAGGAGGGAGAGGTTTCATCAGGTTACCCTTGGGGGACTTCGAACTTCTTAATCCACCAATGCTTGCCTTTTAGCCTTTTTTTTTTAAGAAAAGGTTCGCCATTACTGAAAAGAATTGATCGGATTGAAAACTTGCCTTTTTTATACCAGATAAAAAAAAGAGAGCGTTTTTAATTAGCTAAGATTTGGAATAAAAACGCATGCAATCTCACCTAATCTCCACCCCTTCACCTCCTCATACACAATTTAAACCAAAATTTTCCTCACCAATATTAACTAATGGAATTACACTCCCTTAAACGGAAAAGCAAAGGTCCAAGATATTTTTCCGTTAAAACCAGGTTTCCGTTTAATGAAGGTGTACTATAAAAATTAAACCAGGGACATGCACGTAATTGGGCTAAAAATCATAAAATAAAATACCGTACTCATTATTACACAGTATAAATGAACAGATGAACACATTACACTGAAAAGAAAAACATTACTCACTTTGTCTTTATTTTTTCCAGTAGTCAAGAAGGGTTTTCTGCACACAGATTGCTCTCTTGTTTGCCTGACTTTCCACAAACACTTTCCTTTCAGTTCAGTTACTTTAAACTTTTGACAGCATCTTGTTAAGTCTTCACGCTACAATTTTCTTCTTCCAAAACAATGTAACTTTCCTCTTCTTACTCCTCCTCTACTCCTTTCCAACTTGCTTTAAAATTCTCAACTAAGGCATCGATATCCATTGCGTCTGATACAGTTTGTACGTTATTGTCGATGTTGATGTAGTCCTCAGCATTACAGTTATTGAAAGCAGCTTCATTCATGTAGTTTTGTAGGTTATGCTGGTCATTCTCATTTTCTACACTAGCAGTAACTTCACTCATAGAAAATCCTGTTTTTTTCAAAACACTTTGTCACAGTTTCTGGCAACAAACTCTTTACAGCTTGACTTGTCCAAATAACCGCATCTAGAACCGAGACGGTTCTTGCAAGCTCAGAGGCGGATTATGCAAAATTCATATTGGTGAGCATAGATTGCATTAATAATTTGCGATAGTGCATTTTAACATTCTGAATGGTGCTCTGATCCATTGGTTGAGAAAGACTTGTGGTGTTTGGAGGGAACCAAGAAAGTCGCACATTGGAAAGTTTAATGTGGGGGTGGTATGATGCGTTATCCAAAAGCAACAAAAATGCCGGTTTTGCTTTTTCATTCTGCCATTAAAAGCCGTTAACCATTCCTCCATGATCTGTGACGTTATCCACGCCTTTTTTTTTGGCTCTCCACTCAACGGGAAGTCCATGTTTCTGAAGCATCGTGGCTTTGCTGCCTTTCCGATAACTAAGGGTTTCTTCATTTCACCTGACATAAGACCACATAGTAAAACAGTCAATATTTCATTGCACAATTTTCGCCTTTCAAACACAGAGATTTATTCGGTAGCGCGCGGAAGAACAGTCCAGTCTCGTCACCATTCGCTATGTTTCCAAGTTCATATCCCTTGATTATGGAGGGAAGTTTAGCAAACCAATCTTCAATGGTTTCACTATTTACATAACTCGATTCTCCACAAAGTTCGTTAAAAACTATCCGATGCATTTTGCAGAAACTCTCCAACCATCCGTTTGATGCTTTGAATTTAGTTGTCCCCAATTTTTGATCAACTTTTTTAGCGTATTCTTGTACCATTTGACCCGACACGTGGTGATTTTTCGCCTTAACACTGACAAACCACTCCCACACTATTTCATTAATATCTTCGTTTAAAGTTTTCTTAAGTTCTCGTTTTATTTTTCCATTAGCACAGTTTTTCCACAGCTTCCCAAAATTTCCGTTTCTTCTTTAGAATCTCGTACACTTTAGTTTTACCGACGCTAAACATCTTCATGATCTGCTTAACAGATAATTTATTCTTCTCACTCGACTGAATAACTTTTACTCTCATATTTAGATCAAGAACAACGCTTGTCTTTCAAGCCATAATGACAACTGCCAGACTAAATAAAAAATGCAGGTCTAGAGTACATATTGAGTAAAATTTCTGGGAGGGACAAACGATTGAATTTCAATACAGGTAGCGCTGCACCGTTAAAAGCTGAATTCCAAAGGTGATTGACAAGTCATTAGCGCGGAAACGGGAAAGAACAGAGATAACAAAAGAGGAAATTACAGTTCACAATTCTGTAAGCAAGGTAACAAAATAACTAAGAAGGAGAAAGGAAATATACCTGACTTAACAGTTCAACTCCTCTTAATATATAGGAAGAGTTAGAGAAAACAAAATTCAGTAGAATGTATAGGTTGCCAAACATTTTTAAACCATGCCCACTGTAACATTTGACATTTTCTGTATAAAGGATTATTTTGAATTCCGTTTCCGCGTTAGACAGTTTCAGTTTAATCCAGGGAATTTAGCATTTTTTTTTCAGCCCTAAGTCACGAGACCGTAAAATATTTCCGTTTAAGACAAGTTTCCGCTTAATAAAGGGTCCGTTTAAGGCAGGATTCACTGTATTACAAATGTTTATGGCAAGCAGCACTAAAAAAACATTTTTGTTCGACTAACTAAACAAAAAACAAACAAACAAACAGGAAGGAAGGCGGGTAGCAAACAAAACACAACTGAGTTTATTGACCAACAATTAAAAGTAGGCCCCTACCTACAAATGAAATGTTTGTCGATGATTTTTAAATATCCGGGGCAACTCTGCGAGGTTCGTTTTCCGAGTGGAATCTGCAGGATCGCTTTGTATCCCTTAGCCTGACACCTTAGCTCTATCGATAATGCACCTATCTACTGAGCTAGGCTTTCCTTGTTCGACTCCCTGTATGTCCAAAAAATGTATCCTTTGAAATAGGGTGTTTCCCTTTCACGATAGTAAATCTACCGTCAGGGGGCAGGTATTGTGTCTGTTATAAAACTAAGTTTGTTTATAAGTCATGTGCTCATTTGATCAATAGTTTCAGAAAGTGTACGTTAAATAGCTCAAATTAAGAATGATTGTACCTCCTGGAACAAAGGGAGTTACGGTCGTACTTAGGTAGATATACCTCCTGGCACAAAGAGGGTTACGGTCATACTTATGTATATATACCTCCTGGCACAAGGGGGGTTACGGTCGTACATAGGTATATATACCTCCTAGCACAAAGGGAGTTACGGTCGTACTTAGGTATATACACCTCCTGGCACAAAGAGGGTTACGGTCGTACTTATGTATATATACCTCCTGGCACAAAGGGGGTTACGGTCGTACATAGGTATATATACCTCCTAGCACAAGGGGAGTTACGGTCGTACTTAGGTATATATACCTCCTGACACAAAGGTTAAGGTTATGTTAAGTAATATACGTTGGTACAACCACACATAATAGAATATGCTATAGTGGGGACTAACGTTTCTGAATAATGATTTACTATACAGTTATATTAAGGCTTGACTAGGTAGTAATTAGTTAGCACAGAATGTTTACATTTAGAGAATCCCGACAAAACCAATCAAAGCCAGAAATCCCTGCAGACATAGTTTCGGGAAATAGAGGTAGGAAGGAGGTGGATGGATTCAATTTAAAAGTAAAATAATTCAGCGTTGTGTACAACTGCCGCATTTGATACACACATTTTTAAATGATTTTAACACCAAGGTCATTAACAACTTAATCTATGTGTTTAGGATTAGGAAGGAAATACAACCGCATTAACGCGGAGAATGGATGTGGAGAACCACCCCTACCCTAATAAATTAGGCCAAGAATCGAACCTTGAACTTCCCTATCACAGACACTCCAGTATAATACGAGCTTGCAGCCTCATACCACGTGATCATCAGTACGGATTTCATCGTTTATGTAAAATAACTTCCCAATCATAGTTCACACAGTTGAGCACTTGAGCAAAGTGCTAGGGTTTTTATCCCTAAATTATTTACCACGCTCCCTTCTCCCAAATGCCGGTACATTTACTCTAAATTCTACCTCCATCCCTACTATATTTGTGTATATTTGTGGACAGCCCGGACTGGTAGTATGATGCTGTTAAGAAAATAGTATTTACCTCTTTGTAAAAAGCCAGATTAATTACAAAATTTGTAGGCAAGGCAATGGAGGGGGGATAAAGAAACAACGAGAGAGAGGGTGAGAGGTGAAATTTATTTTTTCTCTTGAATAAATTTACCAAACTAAACATCTTTCTTATTATTGGTTCCTTATTCCAAATCAACCCGGAGGAATCTAATTTAATTTATTTAAATACTTGTACTCTTTGTATATCTATAGATATATCTTATAGCTGCGTGTACCCGCCGTTGCCAAGGTCAAGTTAGTGGTCTCGTGAACATTTCTCTTTGGATTCGAGATTGAAATTCCTCTTTGGATTAATTTTAAGGTTTAAATTTTTCTTTGGAGTTGAGGATGGAATGTCTCTTGAAAATTCTCCTTGGAGTTAAGGTTAGAGATAGAACAAATGGTTATTATTATTATTATTATTATTATTATTATTATTATTATTACTATTCATTCCAAATGGCTACAAAACTTATTTGACTTTTCCGGGTTTTCCAACCAACTTTTGTTTAATTCTCGTTTTTTCAATTTTTGTTGTTGTGAATGGTGATTTTTTAATATTCTGTCTTGAGATAATGATCACAAGAAATCAGTGAATCAGTAAGATAAAAAGCCTTAAGACATAGATAATATAAAGATTAAAAAATCTCATACATAACAATGTCCCCCAAATGTCTTCCCCTAACCGCCATTACGAGGAAGTATCAAATACCATGCGTTATTCCTCCTGGGAGGCAGTCTCCTTGCTAAATACCATGCGTTATTCCTCCTGGAAGGCAGTCTTCTTGCTAAATACCATGCATTATTCCTCCTGGGAAGCAGTCTCCTTGCTAAATACCATGCGTTATTCCTCCTAGGAAGCAGTCTCCTTGCTAAATACCATGCGTTATTCCTCCTGGGAGGCAGTCTCCTTGCTAAATACCATGCGTTATTCCTCCTGGGAGGCAGTCTTCTTGCTAAATACCATGCGTTATTCCTCCTGGGAGGCAGTCTTCTTGCTAAATACCATGCGTTATTCCTCCTGGGAAGCAGTCTTCTTGCTAAATACCATGCGTTATTCCTCCTAGGAAGCAGTCTCCTTGCTAAATACCATGCGTTATTCCTCCTGGAAGGCAGTCTCCTTGCTAAATACCATGCGTTATTCCTCTGGGAAGCAGTCTTCTTGCTAAATACCATGCGTTATTCCTCCTGGGAGGCAGTCTCCTTGCTAAATACCATGCGTTATTCCTCCTGGGAGGCAGTCTCCTTGCTAAATACCATGCGTTATTCCTCCTGGGAGGCAGTCTCCTTGCTAAATACCATGCGTTATTCCTCCTGGGAAGCAGTCTCCTTGCTAAATACCATGCGTTATTCCTCCTGGGAGGCAGTCTCCTTGCTAAATACCATGCGTTATTCCTCCTGGGAGGCAGTCTCCTTGCTAAATACCATGCGTTTAATTTCCTCCTAGGAAGCAGTCTCCTTGCTAAATACCATGCGTTATTCCTCCTGGGAAGCATCTCCTTGCTAAATACCATGCGTTATTCCTCCTGGGAGGCAATCTCCTTGCTAAATACCATGCGTTATTCCTCCTGGAGCAGTCTCCTTGCTAAATACCATGCGTTATTCTCCTAGGAAGCAGTCTCCTTGCTAAATACCATGCGTTATTCCTCCTGGGAAGCAGTCTCCTTGCTAAATACGCGTTATTCCTCCTAGGAAGCAGTCTCCTTGCTAAATACACAACTCTAACTAATATTTGCCCGGTTGGTCAGTTGGTAAGCAGTAACACGACACACAAGTAAAACCATTAAAAAAACGAGACCATAAAAACATATTACGGAAATTGACTCCCAAAATACCCCTTTCTTACCTGTGTCTATCTTTCAGTATACTGCGAGATGATGAAGAAAAGTGCACTATGTGAAATAGCACGAAGAGAACAATTCATAGGTTGGGAACAAGACCATATGGAACAATGCAAACTACATTGTAAACAACAACATTGTGTTTTATATTATATTGTGATTATTCTTAAAATGTGTTGTTCTTCCTTACCTAGAGATGTCTGAGATACGTACAGGCTAAAACTTAAAAAACAACACTAACAACAATGTTGAAACTAGAACAACAAAACTTAATTATATAATTTTATCCATTTTGTAATATATTATATTTGATTTGAAATGTGATAAAGGTTAAATAACTGTATTGTTCCCTACTATTGTGTTTATCCTGTGTTTTGTTAATGTCAAGCTTGCATTGTTTTGGTTTTATACTGTCAAAATTGTGAGATGAAAGAAAACTTGGACGTTTGTAGATGAAACGGTAATAATCTAACTGCCCCCCCCCCCCCCCCCACCTCCGTTTGTTTTTCTTATCTTCCTCTTTGCTTTAGAAGGCTAGGAACAATTCAAAAATCGACATTCCCTTCGGCGGAATGACGACAGATGATATTATAATATATCGGTTGTATAAAGTTTATATTTTAAATTGTAGTAAAATATATCATATGATATTTATATTAATAATAAAACTCGTCAATATAATTATAAAGTCCGTTTGGTTTGAACTCGTCGGCACTACAAGACGACGAACTTACCGTTCGTTCTCTTTTGTAATTATTATTAGCACCACGTCTTACTACCCATTCGGGTTGTACGCACTTACGCTAATGTGTAATGGTAGGGTGATTGTTAGATGAAATGAAGGACCTACAGTTTAACGTGGAATCCGAACCACGGTGGAGGCCTGGCATTCCCCCTTTGTAATTAAATGAACGCTTATTCAGAACTGGATAGAAATGTTCGACATCAAGGTAACGTTAACAAGTCTGAGATGATTATTTTGTCACTATTGCTTCCCCCACCACCGTGTCTTTCTGCCCATTCGGGTTGTATGCAGCGTTCTGTGTGACTTAGGGAAGAAATTTGACGCAAGTTGCATTATAAAATATAAAATGATAAGATGAATATTTACTTTTTATGCGCCTCTTAACCCCAAAAAAGTGGATTTTTCAAATCTGTTTGTCCCCATGTCTGTCTGTCTGTCTCTACCTTGCCACAGATCTGAAACAATTTGATGAATTTTGTTTAAAACTTGATATTTAGATGTTATAGGGGCCTATATCTCAAAACGTTAATTTTATTTCGAACTTAGACCTTAAATTAAGGGTAGTTTAATAATGTGGCCTGGCTGTCTAGGGGTAAGGTGTCAGACTTCTGTGCTGGCGGCCGGGGTTCAATCCTCGGTCCCGGCACAGATTTATCTGATTGCCAAACCCTTCCTTCACCTCTGACAAGACATCATGTGAATGTGGGGAATGCCAGGCCTCCGCCGTGGTTCGGATTCCACGTTAAACTGTAGGTCCTTCATTTCATCTCACAATCACCCTACCATTACACATTAGCGTAAGTGCGTATAGCCCAAACGGGTAGTAAGACGCGGTGATAATAATAATAATAATAATAATGTGGTTTTTTAGTTCCAAATTTTTCGAAAATAGTTCTAACTATTTTGATTAAAACGGATATCTAGTGAGTAGTTATTATTATTATTATTAGCACCGCGTCTTACTACCCGTTCGGGTTATACGCACTTACGCTAATGTGTAATGGTAGTGTGATTGTGAGATGAAATGGAGGACCTACATTTTAACGTGGAATCCGAACCACGGTGGCGGCCTGGCATTCCCCACATAGTGAGTATTTGACCTCCCACATAGCAAGCAGTGTTTACTTGGTTTTCGGGTAGAAATTCGTTTAAGGGTAGTTCACAGATAAATTATTCTTAAAATCATTGTAATTTTTTGAAAATAGCTCAACGGTAGTTTGTGACATTTCAAAAATGGCTTCGAAGATTTAGTTAAAATGGCAAATAAATAAATATATTGAGTTTTAATTTTACTAAATTAAAAATAATTTGAAGCTAGATTACAAATCACTTTTTTTTTAAATTTGAAATTTGTTAAAAACATTTGGTCAATTTTGTTTAAAATCTATATACGAAGAGTGTTTATTGTGATTAACAAGATGGCGTGTTTCTTTATCTGAGGAAAACTTACCCAGGGTGGCAGGGGCGGCTCGTCCCTAAGGCGCGGAGGCGCGCGCCCCCCATTCCCACGAATCCCCAGTTCCTTTTAAAGTTATTATTCGCACTCTCACGACAATTTTATCTTACCATAATAGTTTCAAGAAAAATATGTTTTTGGTTTAAGTAATAGCAGGCAATGTTTTTAAAATGGCATGCGGTTGGGTGCGAGGCGGTCAGTGCCTGATATTGGAAACCAAACCTTCCCACCTCTTCACCTCTTATCTTCAAATGGCATGCGGTTGGGCGCGAGGCGGTCAGCGCCTGATATTGGAAACCAAACCTTCCCACCTCTTCACCTCTTATCTTCAAATGGCATGCAGTTGGGCGCGAGGCGGTCAGCGCCTGACATAGTGAAACCAAACCTTCCCTCCCCTTAACCCATTGTCCTCCTCCTGCTATAGCTTGCTAGCATTGCTTATTCTTCTTTTGAAGGCGCACTCCATTACGCGCCCTAAGGTTGAAAGCTTGTGAAATGTGTATAGCGTGAACCAGCAATAATTGATGTCAGTCATCCTGCGTGCTCCTGCATTTTGAGGATGTGTGTGGCGTGTGTGTTTATAATAATATCATGTAGGGTTATTTTAGGATAATGTTTATTTGAGTTATATGTTTTAATACTTTTTGTAACTAGGCTTAATATGAATAGTTCAATTCAGGCGCTTAAGACAACGAATATTGCAAGATTAACTCTTGATCAAAAAAGAGAATTGAATTTATTAGGTAGGCCATGTCCTGAATTTTGAATGGAACAAAGTGAAAACATACATACCTATATATTTATGCACATTACACAGCTGCAGAGTTTCTACAACACATCCACGTCCTTTAGAGGAATCTTTTTTTTTATCCTTCCATCTTGTTTGTGATATTAATTTTTGAGTTTAACTAAATGAATATTTAGCAAAACATATTCCAAAATTTGTGTCTTCTTTTAAATATATTATTTAGAAATAATTTATTAATTAAACAGGCTGCGCCCTCCAGCTTCTAAAGTGACGAGCCGCCACTGCAGGGTGGTTTTCTGAAAACCTCATTTTGTTCCAAGAATACAATAAATGAGAAAGTTTTATGTGATTGTATCTTAGCATTTTAGGCTACCATTTATTTTACAGTGAGAACGTAATTTTTTTTAGGTGCGAAATTAATATATTTTTATCAACGTATTTAAATTATCTGATTTACCTTTTTTTTTAAATTTAATTCCAATGTATTTAATTGATATCAGACCATTCCCTGACTGCCAGTTTTACCTTACATGAAGCCACCATGCAACACAATCTAATATAGTTGTATTTTATTATTTGTTTTCTATCAGTACGTTTAACATCAAGGTTAGCTTATAGCCCGAACGGGTAGTAAGACGCGGCGCTAAAAAAAATCAAGGTTATTAAATACTAAGATGGACTACACCAGCATTAGCGTGGCAAGAGGAAAAATCTCCAGGGTAAACCTTCTCCACAATGTACACAGACCATATTCGAACCTCGAGACCTATCTTACGAGCTTGACGTCTTAGACCGTATGAACACAAGGAGGGGAGCATGGAGTGTAGGCCTAAGGAGTCATTTCGGCAAGATAATACTTCCCCTTTAGGTTTCCCGAAGCTCGTATGTCGAGTATTAGTTTGATATTATTCTAGGCTTTTAGAGCTATACAAAGAACTGGCCACGCGGTTTGAGGCGATTTAAAATAATAGGCCTGAGGTGCCCACCTTAAGGTTTCTTTAGATATGTAAGATTTTGTAAAATCTAAGACTTTCTATTTATCTACGATATTAGGCGTCAAACTCACAATAATATAACAAACTTTGCTTGATAAACCGGAAACCTATGCTCTACCCCTGAGATCCCCCAAGATTCGTCCGTGCTTCTGGAACATTCAAGGCGATGCCAAGAAGGAGTCCTGCGGTACATCTTGGCGTTCAGGACTCAGGGGCGGCCTTCCCCGTGATCAGTGGCGCTTCCCAAGGACCGGTTTTCTCTTCACGGCCCACTGGCAGGCCGCTATGCGCCACCTTTGCCCCTCCCCCCCACAACACTTGCTCATCCCGTCCCTCACTGGGCCCCTGGATGCCGACTGCAGTCTGGTGTTAAAGACGTCGCATCTTGACTTGACGTATTCTAAGCAACATCACACTTAAACTCCATTCACGGTAGGAATTACTCTCTGAAAGGTCTTTTTTCCAACCAATAACATACTATATAATATATTTCTGATAGGGAAAAGGGCCTTTCAGAAAACAATTCACACGCTGAACAGACATTAGACATCAATGTAAGAACAATAAATAGAGGGAAGTGATTTAGCAGTTCACACTGCAAGACCTCTTGTTTATCTGCTGATAACACTTCTCTTTTCCGCTGACGAGTATAAACACTCACTCTATTATTTGCACCCGGACAGAATCGACTTGCATTTCAAAATTACCTTTCCCTTGTTTGTTATTCTATATACACATTTGCTTCCACGGACATTTTTTTTTATTCTTCATCCTGACAGGAAGATTCCTGCTGGACATTTCCATGAGTACTTACCTAAGATATTAAAAAAAACACGATAACGTTTTATTTCTTTTTAATTTAGCCTCATCCTCAGTACATAAAAGATGGATTCCCGTTAAAAATGGTGAGACGCAATAAAACGAAAAGTGCTATACAGAGATGTAATCAAGTATTCTTTTTCTTGATAGTTTTTAGATATGATTTACAATATTTTTGAAAAGCGAAACAAAACGAAATGTCTTGTTACAGAAATCCTCCTATAAAACGAAATTACACCAATTTTTAAATAAATCTTTAAATAAACACGGAATTAAGAAGAAATTTTGACCATGCTGTAATTTGATTAGTATATTGTTGTAGTTTAAGCTAACTTTAGGCTAAAAAATTGTGAAATATGCAAACTTGACAAAAAGAAATTAAAGCAAATATATATAAAGTTTTGTATACATTATCTTAATATGTAAATAATACTTAACACCTCAGATAACATGTAATTTTGATAAAAAATTACACTGAAAAGTGAGATTTAATAAACGAAATTTAACTAAAAATAAAACATTTTTACGGGGCTCTAAATAAGTAGCTTATATTTATATTAAATATATATATATATATATATATATAATATATAAAACCATGCGGCCACCAAAGCTGCAATATTGACAGAATAAAGTTATTTTTGTATTTTCTGAAAGTGTCTTTCTTCTCCAGAGTCCTACAATAGGTAGCCGCCATCGTTACTCATGGGAGAGTTTGGTTCTTGTCCCTTCGTTCCAGTGACCGAGGTCGGCCGAAGAATCGCGATTATTCACCGTCACTTCGTAGTTCATCACTTGAAGGTGAACTATTTTGACTGTTTCAGTTGTCAGTTCACGAACCTTACATCTCTACAAACTAATGACAAATTATGAAGATTATCATAGGATACTGATGTCAGCCATTCATGGGAATTCATTTAAGAGTTGTTTAGAGAAACAAAAACGACAGATGGACACGGAAATCAAGCCCAGTTCGATTCCCGTGTCCTGTTATAGTCATAACGAGTTCTTGTTTTGGAATAACTATTAGTGTCAGCGATGTGTGTGAGGCCGGGGTGGACTGGAATATACCTCGATGGGCAGGTTTGATTTGGGCCGCCGTAGCCGGAGGCGGGGTTTGGGGTTCAAACCTCCCCAAATTTTATGAACAAAATATATATGGCTTTATTTATAGCAATATCAAAATTAATATACAAGTACAAATTAGGGGGCTGTGTAACCATAAAAGAACACTTCAGAGATCTTCTAGAGGTGTTTAATATTTATAATTTTTTATAGCCTTCGGCAGTTATGGTGTTTTGTTGCCATAAAAGAACACTTCAGAGAGCTTCTAAAGGTGTTTAATATTTATAATTTTTTATAGCCTTCGGCAGTTATGGTGTTTTGTTGCCATAAAAGAACACTTCAGAGCTTCTAAAGGTGTTTAATATTTATAATTTTTTATAGCCTTCGGCAGTTATGGTGTTTTGTTGCCATAAAAGAACACTTCAGAGATCTTCTAGAGGTGTTTAATATTTAGAATTGTTCATAACCTATGGCAGTTAAGGAGTTATGTTACTAAAAAAACACTTTAGATAGCTTCTAGAACTGTTTATCATTTAAAAAATGTTTATAACTTCCGGCAATTGGGGGATGTGCCCACCAACCCCCACCCCTCTCCAAAACTATTGGCCAGGGCCGTCGCCAATTTAAGCTAAATTTAAACTATTCATTCAATTCTAAATATATGTTTTTATAAAACTTTAATCAAACATTCTAGTAAGTCTGAGGGTGCCCAAAATACATCTTTTGTGAAGACATAAGTTGGCAGTAAATGTGTAACCGCCACCTTTGTTGTTTATTGGTGTTGTTTATTGAATAATAGCTTTGTAAGCTGCACAAGTTGCGTCTGAAGGAGCAGTTTACAAACTTAAACATATAGGAAATATATCCTTAGCTATTGTATGACCTCCTCTTGAGGCCAGAGTTCTTGGTGACATATCAGGAGATCCCCAAAAAGTAGCGGCTCCGGTTTAGAAAATTGCTATTAATGCCGGATGGTTCTTTATGCTGACCACATGACTCCCTTTATCTTCGTCAAAAGACAACGGTCACTCGGTCAGTATGGCACGATTGGGGGTATCATGGAGTTTTTTTTTAGCTATTGTCTAACAATTTTAGAAGCATTTTTGCTCATGTCATTATAAAGTACATGGAGTCATACATGCAGTCGTGAAGCAGAGAGGGGCTTCTGTTCTCTGAGATGGAGTCATACGTGCAGTCAACAATGACACAGACACGGTCATGCTCGTATCATTGTGCTATGTCCACCAGAAATTCTCGTAGCTTTGTGCTATGTCCACAGAACATTCTCGTAGCATTGTGCTATGTCCCCAGAACATTCTCGTAGCATTGTGCTATGTCCACCAGAACATTCTCGTAGCATTGTGCTATGTCCACCAGAACATTCTCGTAGCATTGTGCTATGTCCACCAGAACATTCTCGTAGCATTGTGCTATGTCCACCAGAACATTCTCGTAGCATTGTGCTATGTCCACCAGAACATTCTCGTAGCATTGTGCTATGTCCACCAGAACATTCTCGTAGCATTGTGCTATGTCCACCAGAACATTCTCGTAGCATTGTGCTATGTCCACCAGAACATTCTCGTAGCATTGTGCTATGTCCACCAGAACATTCTCGTAGCTTGTGCTATGTCCACCAGAACATTCTCGTAGCATTGTGCTATGTCCACCAGAACATTCTCGTAGCATGTGCTTGTCCACCAGAACATTTCGTAGCATTGTGCTATCACAGCTTCCGTACATTGTGAGTCACAGAACATCTCGTGCATTGGCTGTCCACAGACATCTCGATACTGTTGACATGAACAAAGTGGCTTCACATTTTCATATCAAACAGAGACGGAGGAGAGTTTTTGGATAATTATGTGATCAGATGAAAACTATAGACACATTTTGTTCCTGTTCTTAATCAAGGTTGGGTGGAACAAGGTTTAACTCCATAAACTAGGCCTACATATTAAATGTAATTAAAGTACAGGCGAAAAAAAAAAGTGCTTTAACTGAATACATAAATGGTTGAAACTCACCTTTCAAAGAGCTCAGTGTGATGCTTTTACCCCTAATTGCAATACAGCTGACATAAATTCTGGTGATTGCATCATCTTAAAGTATCTAAAGGTGGTTACATGACGGGGCGTTGGGAGGGGGGGGGGAGGAGGAGGAGGAACTCTTAATAATTGAGAAGAACGAGACAGTTGTGAAGGTAAGGAAAATATATCTTTGTTCCACCCCCCCCCCCTCCCCCTCCAATAATCAGGTGGCGGTGAAGCCAATGCCTCGACAGTTGTCCTAGAGTGTAGACGGCGTCTTTCATGTTCCGCAACAATCCTGCAGTGTGGTCCAATTACAGCTGAATGGTTCATTTCAGAGCTATAAGTTACTATGGAATACTTATAACCAAGACTATAAGCTGCTCACGGAATATATTGGAATTTTCTCTTTGTAGCAAGTAGTCAACATAATCTGGGACGACTGACTAGTGGGGACAATAAAAAATGTCGCGCGTTGTTGTCCCACGACCTTGCTAGAAACCTCTACCGTGAATGTTGAAGGACATGTCCTACACGTGGCTGTACGTCATGCCCCCCTAGGGTTTCACCCATCCACTCGAATGCGGGTGCACCTCCTCTAAACTCTATATTACTGCGATACGCTTCCTCTAAATTATATCTTACTAGTACCATACACCTCTAAAGTCTCTCTTACTAGTACCATACACCTCTAAATTATATCTTACTAGTACCATACACCTCTAAAGTCTCTCTTACTAGTACCATACACCTCTAAAGTCTCTCTTACTAGTACCATACACCTCTAAATTATATCTTACTAGTACCATACACCTCTAAAGTATCTCTTACTAGTACCATACACCTCTAAAGGGTCTCTTACTAGTACCATACACCTCTAAAGTCTCTCTTACTAGTACCATACACCTCTAAAGTCTCTCTTACTAGTACCATACACCTCTAAAGTCTCTCTTACTAGTACCATACACCTCTAAAGTATCTCTTACTAGTACCATACACCTCTAAAGTATCTCTTACTAGTACCATACACCTCTAAAGTCTCTCTTACTAGTACCATACACCTCTAAAGTCTCTCTTACTAGTACCATACACCTCTAAAGTCTCTCTTACTAGTACCATACACCTCTAAAGTCTCTCTTACTAGTACCATACACCTCTAAATTATATCTTACTAGTACCATACACCTCTAAAGTATCTCTTACTAGTACCATACACCTCTAAAGTATCTCTTACTAGTACCATACACCTCTAAAGTCTCTTTTACTAGTACCATACACCTCTAAAGTCTCTCTTACTAGTACCATACACCTCTAAAGTCTCTCTTACTAGTACCATACACCTCTAAAGTATCTCTTACTAGTACCATACACCTCTAAAGTATCTCTTACTAGTACCATACACCTCTAAAGTCTCTCTTACTAGTACCATACACCTCTAAAGTCTCTCTTACTAGTACCATACACCTCTAAAGTATCTCTTACTAGTACCATACACCTCTAAAGTATCTCTTACTAGTACCATACACCTCTAAAGTATCTCTTACTAGTACCATACACCTCTAAAGTCTCTCTTACTAATACCATACACCTCTAAAGTATCTCTTACTAGTACCATACACCTCTAAAGTATCTCTTACTAGTACCATACACCTCTAAAGTATCTCTTACTAGTACCATACACCTCTAAAGTCTCTCTTACTAATACCATACACCTCTAAAGTATCTCTTACTAGTACCATACACCTCTAAAGTATCTCTTACTAGTACCATACACCTCTAAAGTATCTCTTACTGGCGAAAAATGCCCCCTTTCTGGGTGCACCATTGGTTCTGATTATAATTTTGCTGTACAATAGGAGAACCATGCAAAGTGCTCCTCAGAAAAGATAAGTGTTGAGCTCAAAGCACTACTTACGAAGAACCGGCCCAAGATCACTCACTGGTTTTCACTCACCTGAAACATAACAGAAATATATATATAGACACACAGACATGTAGAAGAAAATATAGACATAATATAAAGACAGGTATATTTATAAAACCAACCTTTTTGAGTTTGGGGCGCATAAAACGTTATGATCTCTCATAATTTCGAGGTATAAAAAGTTTATGGCCCTGTGGGGCACCCAACAATTAATTTGGGGTGGTTACAGTTAAGGCTGTAACATGAATGAAATTTTGGGGCAGAGGGGGTTTAGGGGCCACCGCTCCCTAGCCGCTGTTTCCAAAGACAATTTATGGATATCAATTTTAATTCCTTTAGAAATTAAATTATTTGTTGTTTTTGTTTTATAACTAAGGGCAGGCATTTACATAATGTAATTCAGTCTGCCTTTATTTATTTTTTTAGTTTATAGTAGGTATCTAAATAAAAAGTCAGGGCCGGTCTAAGGCAAAAGTTTTGTGTGTGCAAAACTCACATTTTGTGCCCCACCCCCATCTGAAAAAACTGTGTGTGGCCATTTTAAAACTAGACCATATGTATACCATTTTGAATGTTCTTTCCCAAATATGTTACACATCCGAGATTGTCTTTCCCCAGAATTCGGGAAATATGTTCCTTCATAACAGGATTTAATTTTGCAATCAACTTTACGAGCCCGAGAAAATTTCCATTTTTTTGCTGTAGAGGGTTTCGTAAGTTCCTCGAAAAGCCATGTTGTGTTGGGCAAGGAACCTTGTGATGGCAAGATGTCTAGTGAGGACATTTTTCGGTCGCTTTTTTCCCAGAGCAATTAATCTTTGATTTTCGTCCTCAATTGCCTTGCCATTGTTAAACCTGCTTTCTGCTTCAACTCATATTTCGTAGAGCTTTAAGTGGTTAGAGGACGTTTCATGTTGGGAAAGAGTTTTTCCGATGTGCCTTAAATCACAATTTCCATTTTCATCAGATAATGTAGTGCTGGTGATTGCCGTGTTAAATACCATGCAGTAAAAACAGTATACGCTTCCCTTACACTGGGAATACATTAGCCATCGTCTTCTCATTTTCTCGCCGTTGGAAGCAAGCCGATAATAAAATACGTTGGGAAGTGATCTTTTTGCACCGTATCTAGGGTAGCTGTCTAATATTGTTGAGATCTGTCCTTGAGAAATAATAAAATCACGTTCATTTGCACTTAGCACTTTGGGCCAATTAGCCGGATCATTTAATTTGTCATATGAATTATTCATTTCTTGGATTGTATCAGTCACATAACTCTTATCACTGTGATCAGTAATTTCCGTGGTGTTAGAATCATCGGCATTAGTATTTATTAAATCTTCTAGGCTATCTTCGTCCTCCTCTGAGCGCTGTTTCAACAGATGATCTTCGTTACATTGAGTTGTAATTTCAATTTCACTTTCTTTACTAGTGCTTGCCTTCATTAAATAATTACAAATTAGTTTATCGCTTGACTTAGGTTCTTGTAAAGTTTTTCTTACCATTTTCTATTTTCGCCTGCAGAAAGTTTGGAAAACATTTTAGTAACTGTTTTAAGAGATAGATTTAATATTATTAAAAAAAAACAGAAACCACAAAAAGTAAAAACTTAATAATGACAGAAATGCAGCATACGACACAATACAGTTCACAGAGTACAGTACCTACTAAAAAGGTTTGCACCAAAATAAAAAACAAAATTTAAGGCCGCATTACACGTAGCAAGTTGCAGCGCTGTCTTCTGGCGTCGTTTTGCAGCGCTGCAAGGTGATCATGTAATATACCTAAGTGATCGGTGCGCGTATCAGAAAGCTGGCAGCGCAAATATCAAACGAGTTTGATATTTTCTGATCGGATGTTCCGTTTTAACACTAAATTTCGACTCCACACATGTTTGTTTCTGCATTTTACAACACTACGAGATTTCAAACTTTGGTAGTACTCGTACAATATAAGCAGTTCTTCGTCTTCTTGTTGTTGACGAGACATATTGGCACAAATTGAACCAGCAAAAAACCAAGTGCGGACGATAAATTAACTAACCCCCTCTCCACTGAGTGTAAAGATGATAATTCGTCAGAATGCAGCTTGTGTGTAATAGGTAACTCAGATTTGTCAGCTCGCAGCGCTGCAGAACGATATCAGAAAGCAGCGCTGCAACCTGCTACGTGTAATGTGGCCTTTAAGCAAAATTTCACAGAACACCGCATAAACTAAACATAATAAGTAGCGAATTTCAACACGCCGAACTGTAAATAAAGCGAGTAAGCGATTGTCAATCAATCACTTGCATGGAGGTTGGGTGACTGACTGAGAATCAAAACTAACATTACACCTACCCCCCTAGATCGTACAGTCTCAACCCGGCAACTAGTATAGTCCCGTCACCAATGTAGTTGACAGGGGTACAACCTTCAAAATGTATTTACTTTGTTAATGTGTGTTAATGCACTAATTAGAAATAAGAATTCTTCTTACAAATTAATTTTTTGATTATACTTATAATTCCCCTGATAAAAACAAAAACTATTTATTTTTGAACCATTTTGGCCCCCCCCCCCCCCCCCTGAATTGTTTGTGTGTGCTGTTGCACACGTAGCACACGCGTTAAGCCGGCCCTGATAAAAATTACTCGAATGTGCTAAATTAACCCTTATGTTGAGGTTAAAGTTGAGTATTAAAATGTTTGAAAAGCAGTTTTATTTCAAACATTTGAACTATTTTTATAACATTAGCTCTTTATATATTATCAAATAGCAGTTTCCAAATGTGAATAAGATTTTCTCAAATTCATAGGAATTACATTTTGGAGGATAACTTTATCCTATAGGTAGATATTAATAATTGTTGTTTGAAATACATTATAGTTGATCATCGACTCCATGTTGTATTAATCGTTATTTCCAACCACATTTTTGTTTACGTTACTTATCAACTAGAAATTGGATTTGGTGTATGAGATTCTGAAGTCTCTAAGTGTGGTACCGCCTTAATAGTTATAATAGACTGAAATTGTGGGTATAAGTCATTTTGTTTTCATATACGGTACCTTTTTTTGTTTTTGTTTTTTTCCAATTGGTAGTTTTATGTGCTCTTTAAATGTGCACAACAACAAAACTTATACCTTTTAAAAATAAAGTCTAAAACCTGGTTTTAAAATTCACCCTAGGTAGCGCTACTTTATACTTTTTAAGTTTTTATTAAAATGATTGGAGTCAGTTGGTGTGTGTTGTGTGTGTGTGTGTGTGTGTGTGACCCGCCTCGGTGGCGTAGTTGGCTAACGCGCTTGTCGTGTTGTGCTCGACAGCTGAGTACGGGGAGATCGAGGTTCGAATCTCGGTCGGTTTTTCCTAAATGGTTTTCCACTCTACCTTCACGCAAATGCGGGTTCACTTCCTCTAATTCAACCTTCCCAAATCCTAATCCATTAGCGTAATTAGTACTTAAAGCGTATAACCCGAACAGGTAGTAAGACGCGGTGCTAAATAATAAATATATATATATGTGTGTGTGTGAAAGAGGGTGGATGTCCCGTTTGCCCTGTTGTGGGTGGGCTACTGTTACAGTCACAATAGTTTCTCAATACGAGAAAGTAACAAGTTATATTGAGACTCAAGAATAGGTCTATGACTGATAACTGTGTCCTTGTGACTGTTTCAGGCGCGGACCTAGAGAATCAAGAGCACACGCTCCGAGGAAGACACTCTCTCCTATGACGGCGAGGTCAGCAGTGTCGGCCGAGAGACCGGTCTGAAGAACGCCCGCAAGTGGAGGCCCAAACTAGATCCAGGCGTTGCCACAACATAATTATGTGAGACGGAAAATTTTATTTTTAGAAAAATTTCCGAAAACTTTTTCAAATTTATTTCTAAGGGGAAACAAAATTCTAGCGTTTTAAATGAATTCTGGCTATTAAAGCAATTAAAAGCGATTCTAGTTATTTTCTCACACCCACCTACGACTACAGTGCTTGGTGGTTGTATGTGTCACTAACGTCGGGTGTGCTGTTGACCAGATTTGTTGATTCTTTATATTATATTCAAAGCCTCTACGAATATATCTTCATCAACTTGGATTCAATCAGTTGACACTTTTAAGGAAAAAATAATAATTTAATTGCCATTATTTGTTTGGATTTTATTTTCAGTGTATTATCAATAAGATAATTCAAATAAAAAAGGTTGTACTGAGTATTTGCCGACAAATCACCCTCCCTCTCATGCACCCCCACCACATATGTGTGTATTTATAAAATAGGCCCTACATGCCACCAATGAGTACATTTCCCGGTGAAAACTCAGGGGAAGACGTTCATCGCCACATTTACTAAAGTAAAGGCCCCTTCTCGGTGGCGGCAGCATTGAACATCTGTCTCGAAATTGTGTGACACATTAGGGCACGTTCACTATCCAGAAACTATTTGGAGATTATTATATTTAAAGTGTATCGGACACCTTAGCTCATTCGGTAGAGTGTCTGTCTACTGAGTTAAGGGTCCCGGGTTCGATTCCCGGCAAGGCTGAAACAGTATCATTGGTGAAATGTGGGTTTACCCTTTCACAGTGGTGAATTACCAGCCGGGGGACTGGATGTTGTGTGTCCTAGTCTTAGATTATAAGACATATGAAGCTATGACAGGCCTATCAAGCCGGTAGTGGAAAATATAATTATGGCTTGAATAAAAAAATGTGACCCAGACCACAGGCTGGAAACAGCAATGGATGGATGTGGGTGAGCGAGGGAACAAGGTAGGGGAGGGGGGAGTGTTGTTTATGATGAAGAAATGACTTGTTATAAATTTGTCAAAAACATTTTTACAGAATTAGGCCTACATCAAATTAATTTTACTTTTACTTTCTCATCTAAAGAGAAAGTAGTCTATTGTAATAGGTTGTTTTTTTACATTTCTGTCTGCCTCCATGTCTTTCTGTTCCTGGCAACAAATCTGAAACGGTTTGATCCATTTGTTTTAACTTGATTTTTAGATATTTAGATTGTGTTTTGTTTTATTTTGAACCTATACCGAAAACTAAAGTCAATTTAATGATGATAGATTTTTTTTTAATTACAACTTTTTAGAAAATTGCATAAACAATTTTGTTTAGAATGTATATCCGGGAGTGTTTGACATTACAAATAAAACTGTAAATTTGTTTTTAGGAAATAATTTTAAGATTAGTTTACTAATGACGATTTTGTTAAAAATTTGAAATGTTTTAATTTTTCTTTTAAATAATTTGGCCCAAAATAGTTATCTGGGGTCTATTTTACATGGTAAGTAATAATGTGGGTTAATTTTTCTAAAATAAATTCATTTAAAGGTAGGTTTATTTATGCCCCAATTTAGAACAGTTGACATTTTTCAAAATTAGCTTTTAAGATTTATTTCAAAATCTGTGGAAAAAAAGTGCCATGATAAATAAGAATATATTAATATTTTTACAAATTAAAAATAGTTTAAAGGTAATTTAAAAATAGCTGCTTTTTGAAAGTTTGAAATTTGTTAAAAGCATTTGAACATTTTGGTTTAAAATTGGAATATTATAGAGGCTGATGAGTTTGTTTCTCTGGAGAAAACTTTTTAAAATCCTATTTTTGAAAATTTTGTTCCAAGCTAGGTGATAAAGTTAGTACGACTTTGTCGAACCATTTATTTTGAAATGCTAACATTTATTTTTATTACATTTTAAGGTACCACGTCTAAACACCAGTTTTACCAACCTTTGAGATAAACGAATAGTAGAGAATTTATTAAATTATTAAAGCTAAGACAATAGTTATTTATCAGATTACGAGACTGAGAGCTTAGTAGGAATAACACTTTCTGAAGGTTACAAAAGTTACTAAGCCGTAAATTTAGCAATGCCGGAACGCAAGGCCGTAGCCCCCCCAAAGTTGAAGGGGTTTGAACAGCTCCCCAACCGCCGGAGGTGAAAAAATTTCACAAACATAAATGCCTCTATAAGATATTTGGATCATTTTTACAAGTAATGGTTACTAAGGTAGAAACTTACTTAGCGTACTTCACCTAAAATTCCAAAAATTCGCATTGACCATAGTAAATTTCATCAGAATGTGTTGATTCATGGTATGAAAAAAAAAGTGTTAACGTAATCTAGATACTATAAAGCCACACGGCTGACTCACTCACTGACATTAATGTTTACCCACTTCCAGATGAGTTAGAAACTTGAAATTTGGCAAACTTATAGCTTCTAGCCTGTAACGGACGGGAAAATTCCAAAAAGTAAAAAAAAAAAATTAACCCCCGAAACACATTCAAAATGGTGGAGCAACTTTAAAGTCGGTACGGATCTTTCTTTGGAGGTCTCTTGTGTCAAACGGTAAGACCTATCAAAAACCGGCTCTGGAATTAATTAGTTTACATCTACTTGCAAAGAAAACCACTGGGATTTGAGGGGGCGGAGCCCTCAGCGGTCAAAGCGAGTATTGACATTAAATCAATTAGTTAACTTAGAATTGTATAGTAAAAAACTTTACCAAAATATCATTTTTAATATATTGAACACAAGAACATTTTAATACTCGGCTTGGCATGATGAAATTTAATATTTCTCCTCAAAAAGCAGTACCGGAACGGCGTTCCCACTCCACCTACACCCCTGCTCAAGTGGTGTGATCTGTAACGGTCATAGATGGATCATAGAAGGGCGACGTTAGAGAATATTTACCAGCATTTGCGTGGAGGAGGATTGGGAAACCATTCATGAAAATACACTCCTGTACATCTGGCCGGGATTAGAACCCCGACCTTGATCGACGTTACCACCAATGAGGGTAGCAGAAACATGTAAGGAGATGTTCAGCCCCCCCCCCTTACCCCTCTCACCCGTGCTGATGATGTATTCGAAAAACTAGGACGGTTGAAGAGCTTCCAAGATAAGTATTTAATTTTGTGTGCCTCCCCCCCCCCTTTTTTATAGGTATGCACTTTCTGAACTAATTGATTATATCAACACACGACTTGTAAATTAACTTATATCTGGCACAGGCACAACACCCCGCCCCCCAGACGTTAATTCATCAATGTGAAAAAGTAAACCCCAATTTTACAAATTATATTTATTTGACCATGCCAGGGATCAAACTCGAGACCCTTCCTTAACTCTGTAAGCTAACGTGTCGTTTCTTGTGTGCTACTAAATACGATTTTATCGGATGAAATTCTTCAAACCTGAAATGAGTCCAAGTTTAAATATTTCCAAACAAGAACAGAGATTTGTTAATCAATAAGAAACACTTTATTTTATGTATGCAGTACACCCGACCGGGATTCGAACCCCAATCGTCCCGTCATGGGAAGTCCGGTCTATTGCGAGATTGACGTCACACATCTGCACCGGTGGGGACACGGTTTGAGCCTCAAAGTTCACAACAGAATGAATTGCCAGTGACGAAGTAAGAGTCAAAGTTCGAGTCTCAGACAGATACATGATGATTTTGGTGTTTATTCCCACGTCCGATTTATCTACTAATGTTTTGTCATCCCTCTCGCCACACTAATGCGGGTGCATTTACTGAGTCTTTAATAATCTTGGAATTGAACGTACCAATAGAACATTTTTATGAACTTAATGTTGTTTGTTCGTTAGTGTCAACGTCCTGTGTTTTTAACGTCTTGGCGATATATAAACACAATCAACAAGTGGACGAGGTTTTTTTTTGCAAGTTCTTCTTGGCATAAGAAGGAGACAAGTCTCAAAAACAAAAGAAAGACACTAGCACGAAAAAAAGAAAATTAGAAAATAAACAACAAAAAAACTGCTACTGTCAAGACCGGTTTTCTTTTCTTTCTTCGCGACTACAAGATGCCGAAAAAAAAGAGGGGTGGTGGTCCTATTATTACTATTTTTTTTTCTTTTAATCTATAAAACAAGAATAACATCGTGTTTGGTATGAAACAAAAACCTTAAAAAACAATCGCAAGGCAACAGCAACAAATACGTTTTTTTTGAAAGGGGGTTGGAGGGGGGAATAGGACACCTACTCTAAGGCCTCCTTTTTTTATGTTCATTTTCATGATTGGCCTGTCATTGTTACTCTCTGATACACACTAGACTGAAAGATTTAGACGGAGATGAGGAAACATGTGAGTGTAGTGAAATACACATATGATAGCGGGGAGAGGAGGGGAGAAGCAAAAGTTGTTGTTTTTTTAGAAAGGAGAGGGGGAATAAAAAAAAGTTTTGCGGAGAAATGATGCAACGCTGCTTTTTTTTTGTCTCTCTCGCTCTTTTTTCTATAAAAAATATGGGCGACCTTTTGTGGTTGGTGGGTGGAGCTTTAGGGGAACTCTAGACCTTCCCTTTTTTCTTTTCTCTTTTTTTTTAGAAAGAGAGGCGGGGCTTAAAAAAAATGGGAGGGTGCTTAGGATTGACATTGACTGAACATAGGGGTTGTTAGGAGGGGAACTTGCCTAGTCTAGCATGTATGTGGATAATACATTATTGTATACAGATATTGCTGTACATGTTATAATAAATATAAGTGTTATATTGAGATGAGGGAGTTTTAGACACACATTGTTTTAAAAGGGGAGAGGGGGGAGGATAAAAAAAGGAACGAAACAAAATTAATGACATTTTTTTTCGGCAAGTAGATTATGAGTACGTTTAATTAAAAAATATTACACTGTTATTTTTTTATTTTTTTTAAAGGTTAATTTTGTAAACTAACGACAGTGTGGCTTAGTTAGTTTTGCATTCGTCGACAGGTCGAATGAGCCTAATGTTATACACACTAGAAAAAAAAAGAAAGAGTAGGCTTATTTTAAAAATAAATAGCTATATATATAGGTCTATACATAAAAGGTTAGATAGGCTGTAGGCCTATGCTGTCAATTTCTGAAATGCACCAATCCGATTTGTAAAAGAAGTGAATAAACAAGTTTTATTTCATTTTAACGACGTTGCGGAAATTTCGAAGCTATTTTGCAAAGCGGGTTGCATCTTAACTTGACGCATTTTTAGCACTATCACGCCTAGATACTAATGCAAGAAATAGAAAGAGAGGGAAAATGAGCAGTTGACTCTGTGAGGCCTCTCTCTTGTTTACCTGCTGATAGAACTTGCACTCTTCCTCTGACAGCTATAAACACTCACTCTATTATTTGCTCCTTTAAAACATGGACTTATTTCAAAATTACCTTTTCCCTGTTTCCTATTCTGGATAGACATTTGCTACAAAGCAGTTTTTTAATTTAAATCCTGGCAGGAAGATTCCTACTGGACATTTTCCTGACCAAGCCAAATAGCCTGAGCTGTAGATAATTTATAAAAAACTAATTTAGGATGAAATAACAATTTTGTGACACTGTAAGACTATTTTTTAGAATTAAGTTATTTAAGAATATATGGTTTTTGTTTCAATGTTGAGTTATATCTTTAAACTCTCCGAATGAAACATAAAATCACAATCATGTGAAATCCTATCCTTGACCTGCCTTAACTTCACAGGAAGGCAATGTCCTAAAGATTTCATAACATAAATAAAGTCAGGTAAAACGTTGGCTTAAGCGAGTTAGTATTGTTGTAAAGTATTAAAAAAAACGATAGTCCGCGTCATATTTTATTAATTATTCCTGAACTAATTGAATGTTTGTTTTACTATTTTGTCATAGTTATAGATACTATACTCATTGGTGGGTATGCGGAGTAAGGCGTAAGACTCATCTGGTCTGTTTTACAATGACAGTCGTTCTTTGTTCGAATACTGGACAAATTTTATCGTTCAATCGAATGTGGACACATTTAAATTGTACCTTCCTTATCTCATTGGTGTCATTAAAGGCGAGTAACTCAGACGGGTCAGGATCTGTCCAGGATTCGAACCCCGACCTCCTCTGTCAACTGATAATCTGACGACTACATGAACAAGACATTTATTTAGTCCACGTTCCCATCGGTGTGGGTTCAATGACCTGCTGTATCTAAAGATTGTAGGTCGTGTACGTGTTTTTTTTTTTTTGTAGTTTTTATATCAACACTTTTTGGGCCAAAATAAATCAAATATTTCTTCAGTAAGAACATATAGTTTTATTTTCTTCTCACGGTGATATCAACAGTTGTTGAATATTTGTCATGAGCATAGCGGCATTAGATGACAAACCTTGTAAATGAAGATAAAAAGAGTTGTCATAAAATTCCAGGACACTCTTGACAGATATTCAACAACTGTTGATATCACCGTGAGAAGAAAATTAAGCTCTCTGTTTCTACTGGAGCCCCGTGGTTCGGATTCCACGTTAAACTGTAGGTCCTTCATTTCATCTCACAATCACCCTACCATTACACATTAGCGTAAGTGGTATAACCCGAACGGGTAGTGAGACGCGGTGCTAATAATAATCTACTGGAGCAATATTTTATTTATTTTGGCCGAAAAAAGGTTTTAATGTAAAAACTCTAAAAACACTGACCTTTTCTCACTCTACCTACATTCCCACCTTACTTACTTAGGCTTACTCTATGAAATTAGGAACTCGAAAGGTTACTGTCACACTTACAAAAGTACGCCACCTCTATCTATCTTGAGCTAGTTCTATCCAGTCCACCTCACTACACCCTCTCTCTATCAGGTCCACTCTAATTCTCTCCTCCCACCCGGGTCTAGGTCTTCCCACTGGTCTCTTTCCACCGGGTTTGCCAGTCAGTATCTTGAACAAGGTTTCTAGAGTCACGCATTCGCGCTGCATGTCCTGCCCACCGTAATCCAGGATTCAACCCCTCCACCCGAAATATTTAGGGTAAATGAAGAATTTATTTTTATAATGGTACACTTTTGTACAATTATACTTTGCATTTTTAAGGGCGTTTGTTAGTTCTGATACAAGGGTCGATGGGTCAAAATGTGTTTAAAGCTTGGCTGGGACTGTAACTATCCGGGAAACGGTGGGGGTACAGGGAATACATGAGATAGTAGAGGAAGCAAGACAGAGATGGTATGGACATGTAATGAGGATGTTGGAGTACATGAGATAGTAGAGGAAGAAAGGGTGAGATGGTATGGGTATGTAATGAGGATGTTGGAGTACATGAGATAGTAGAGGAAGCAAGACTGAGATGGTATGGACATGTAATGAGGATGTTGGAGTACATGAGATAGTAGAGGAAGCAAGGGTGAGATGGTATGGACATGTAATGAGGATGTTGGAGTACATGAGATAGTAGAGGAAGAAAGGCTGAGATTGTATGGGCATGTAATGAGGATGTTGGAGTACATGAGATAGCAGAGGAAGTAAGGGTGAGATGGTATGGTCATGTAATGAGGATGTTGGAGTACATGAGATAGTAGAGGAAGAAAGGCTGAGATTGTATGGGCATGTAATGAGGATGTTGGAGTACATGAGATAGCAGAGGAAGTAAGGGTGAGATGGTATGGTCATGTAATGAGGATGTTGGAGTACATGAGATAGTAGAGGAAGCAAGACTGAGATGGTATGGACATGTAATGAGGATGTTGGAGTACATGAGATAGTAGAGGAAGAAAGGCTGAGATTGTATGGGCATGTAATGAGGATGTTGGAGTACATGAGATAGTAGAGGAAGCAAGACTGAGATGGTATGGACATGTAATGAGGATGTTGGAGTACATGAGATAGTAGAGGAAGAAAGGGTGAGATGGTATGGGTATGTAATGAGGATGTTGGAGTACATGAGATAGTAGAGGAAGCAAGACTGAGATGGTATGGACATGTAATGAGGATGTTGGAGTACATGAGATAGTAGAGGAAGAAAGGGTGAGATGGTATGGGCATGTAATGAGGATGTTGGAGTGCATGAGATAGTAGAGGAAGCAAGACTGGGATGGTATGGGCATGTAATGAGGATGTTGGAGTACATGAGATAGTAGAGGAAGAAAGAGTGAGATGGTATGGGCATGTAATGAGGATGTTGGAGTACATGAGATAGTAGAGGAAGCAAGACTGAGATGGTATGGACATGTAATGAGGATGTTGGAGTACATGAGATAGTAGAGGAAGCAAGGGTGAGATGGTATGGACATGTAATGAGGATGTTGGAGTACATGAGATAGTAGAGGAAGAAAGGGTGAGATGGTATGGGCATGTAATGAGGATGTTGGAGTGCATGAGATAGTAGAGGAAGCAAGACTGAGATGGTATGGACATGTAATGAGGATGTTGGAGTACATGAGATAGTAGAGGAAGCAAGGGTGAGATGGTATGGGCATGTAATGAGGATGTTGGAGTACATGAGATAGTAGAAGAGGCAAGACTGAGATGGTATGGTCATGTAGTGAGGTTGGAAAAGGAGAGGATGCTAAAGAAAATGTTGGAAATTAAGTATTTGGGAAAAGACTGCAGGGGAGGCCAAGAAAGAAATGGGAGGAGCAGATAACAGAAAGTGTGCAAATGATATGAGAAGAATGAAAGAAATCAAAGGAAGAGTGTTGGAAGGATAAAGGAAGATGAAGGCATTTTACTAAACTGACCCACCCACAGGCTGGAAACCGATGATGATGATGAGACTGAATTATCAAATCTATAAATTATTTTCCTTACTACGACTAGCCTTTCCAAGAAATGTCAACTCTTCTCCATTCTGACTCTGGAATTTACAAATCAGCTAATTTTTTTTTTTTCACAACTGGCGGCCAAACCTTGGTGATAACAGGGGCTATTTATTTCATTTTGTTATGTCGTAAAGATGCTATAAATGCAACAAATAATTATTTTATATTTGTAAAAACTCTAGCATCAGTTGGTTCTTAAGTATTAATACTGACTTTGCTAAAAATTTACAAATAAATGCGACTGTAAACTAAAACAGTAAAAATGTTTATAAGTGCAATGTTTAAAGAAAGAAATAGTTTTAAAAACATACTTACATGAAAATGACAAGTGTTTCTAGGAAGTTAACAAACTTAGAACCTTTATGATGTTCGACCCCCTCCCTCCTAGTGACACAATATTCTTTGTTGATGTATACAATTTGTGTTCAGAGTCAGAGAAAGACACATAGTGAGCAGCAGTTGAAATTTGAACACCAAACATTTCGTGTGTTTGTTTGAAAAGGTGTGTTTGTGCATATAGACTCAATCTGAATTTCACTTCTTGAGTTGGTGGTTGACTAATGAATATAAGTACCGAATAACTAGCGAAGAGCTAAATTTATTTATTTGAACAATGTTTATTATGGTTGAGTAGGCCATAGATTTCAGTTAATATTTTAAAATAAGAAACGGAGCAATCCGGCCGAAAATACAAGGATCTTTAATGAACTATTTTGTCAAAGGGAACAAAAGCGATATCGGTGACCTGGTGGTCTAGGGGTAAGGTGTCAGACTTCTGTGCTGGCGGCCGGGGTTCAATCCTCGGTCCCGGCACAGATTTATCTGATTACCAAACCCTTCCTTCACCTCTGACAAGATATCTTGTGAATGTGGGGAATGCCAGGCCTCCACCGTGGTTCGGATTCCACGTTAAACTGTAGGTCCTCCATTTCATCTCACAATCACACTACCATTACACATTAGCGTAAGTGCGTATAACCCGAACGGGTAGTAAGACGCGGTGCTAATAATAATAATAATAACAAAAGCGATAATGCTGGTACATGTGATCAACCAGATAATTTAAATAAAACAAATGAATCATTGTTGCTAACTGAATCAATTGCGATTGTAACCACAAAAACAACCAATCGGAAGAAATTTTGAAGAATCCTGTTAGTAGTTAATGTGATATAGGACGGTTTGTGTGGGTACGGCCGGACTGGGCGAGCGAGCGACTAAAATATAAAATAGAACACATTGGTTATAATGAGAGGTGGCCAGACTGTAGCGAGAGACTAAAATATAAAATAGAACACATTGGTTGTAATGAGAGGTGGCCAGACTGAGCGAGCGACTAAAATATAAAATAGAACACATTGATTGTAATGAGAGGTGGCCAGACTGGGCGAGCGACTAAAATATAAAATAGAACACATTGGTTGTAATGAGAGGTGGCCAGACTGAGCGAGCGACTAAAATATAAAATAGAACACATTGGTTGTAATGAAAGGTGGCCAGACTGGAGCGAGCGACTAAAATATAAAATAGAACACATTGGTTATAATGAGAGGTGGCCAGACTGTAGCGAGAGACTAAAATATAAAATAGAACACATTGGTTGTAATGAGAGGTGGCCAGACTGAGCGAGCGACTAAAATATAAAATAGAACACATTGATTGTAATGAGAGGTGGCCAGACTGGGCGAGCGACTAAAATATAAAATAGAACACATTGGTTGTAATGAGAGGTGGCCAGACTGAGCGAGCGACTAAAATATAAAATAGAACACATTGGTTGTAATGAGAGGTGGCCAGACTGGAGCTAGAGACTAAAATATAAAATAGAACACATTGGTTGTAATGAGAGGTGGCCAGACTGGAGCGAGAGACTAAAATATAAAATAGAACACATTGGTTGTAATGAGAGGTGGCCAGACTGGAGCAAGTGACTAAAATATAAAATAGAACACATTGGTTGTAATGAGAGGTGGCCAGACTGGAGCGAGAGACTAAAATATAAAATAGAACACATTGGTTGTAATGAAAGGTGGCCAGACTGGAGCGAGCGACTAAAATATAAAATAGAACACATTGGTTGTAATGAGAGGTGGCCAGACTGGAGCGAGCGACTAAAATATAAAATAGAACATATTGGTTGTAATGAGAGGTGGCCAGACTGGAGCGAGCGACTAAAATATAAAATAGAACACATTGGTTGTAATGAGAGGTGGACACACTGGAGCGATCGCTGCTTGAAAGAAAGAACTGGTTCCGGTACAGTCTAGTTTACAGGCGCTAGGCAATATTATTGTATGTTGGTTCATTGAGTGCTGGCAAAACTTCTCATTTTGATATATATCGATAATCGAAGAAACAAGTATTCGACAAATTTTTTATATTAGCATCCTAAGGGTGAAAACGGGGGTAAAAACTTGATTGATAAGCACGCGTGCATATCTTTGAAACCATTTAAGATAGAAACTTAAGACTAGGGGAAAATACTATTATTAAAAAAAAAGTTTTCCACGTTTTTTCGAAAAAATCACCCAAGCGGGTCAACGGGGAAAGGGGGTCGAGTTGAGCTCTTTAATCTGTAAAAGTAGAGATGTGAAATTTAACAAGAATATTCACAAATACTTTCCAATGTGATAGAAAACTGATACCTAGCAAAAGAGAATGTGTTGGGGTTTTTCAACATTTACCAAACTAACCTAGAATCTTAAAATTCTGCAATTCTGCATTCAGGCACTAAACATATTTAAATCTGAACATTTAAAATTTTAAACTTGAATTCCTGGATATATCGTGGGGAGGAGGGGCATATAAGTAGAAAAAAATTCAATAAATGACACATCTTTTTTTTTCGGGTAGTTTACTTAAGAGGACACTTTACATAAACGAATCTCCAATATTGATAATATATTTGCGCTACTCTTCAATAGAAATAACTTATTTTAATAAAGTTGTAGGACTATTAAAAATAAAGAACAATTATTTGAAATATGTTTTTATACAACCAACATTTTACTAGCCATAAGCAAATATTTATTTTTAAATAGAGATCGTATAAATGAAGTATATTGCCATGCTCTTTGGTGAGCGGTGGTGTTTATTTTTAAATAGAGATCGTATAAATGGAGTAGATTGCCATGCTCTTTGGTGAGCGGTGGTGTTTATTTTTAAATATAGATCGTATAAATGGAGTAGATTGCCATGCTCTTTGGTGAGCGGTGGTGTTTATTTTTAAATAGAGATCGTATAAATGGAGTAGATTGCCATGCTCTTTGGTGAGCGGTGGTGTTTATTTTTAAATAGAGATCGTATAAATGGAGTAGATTGCCATGCTCTTTGGTGAGCGGTGGTGTTTATTTTTAAATAGAGATCGTATAAATGGAGTAGATTGCCATGCTCTTTGGTGAGCGGTGGTGTTTATTTTTAAATAGAGATCGTATAAATGGAGTAGATTGCCATGCTCTTTGGTGAGCGGTGGTGTTTATTTTTTCTCAATATGTGCATTATTAATTATATAAATGTTCTTTGGTCGAATATGATGCGCTTTTCTCCTTGATTGAAGTTTCTTGTTTTGTTTAATTTAATCTATATAAAGTTTGTGCATTAATTCTTGTGGTGCGATGTAAAATTATTTTTATATTGAATTGTTTTTTTGGTTTGTATATCGAAGTTTCGTACTTGGTCAGCAAGAAAGTTTTTGTGGTGCAATACGATTTCAGATTTAAGGTTATTTGTTATAATTTTGTGTAATGGAGACCTAAAATATCTTGGTAGATGGTATAGAGGTGCCTCAACGTGCTGTGCCTATGAACGGTGATAGAGGATGTCTTTTTTACGCGTTATCATACACAGTGTTTGGCACTGAAAGTCTATGCCATGAGCTGCGATACCAGATAGTAGACTATATATCTGAGAATTGGGAACCACTTTGTCAGCAAGGAGACGTACTGTGTTGAAATGTCGAAGCTTAGCACCTGTGGTACCGCCCGCGAGCTGGAGGCGGCAGGACAGTTAGTTGTACCTCTGGAGGTTTGAGGTGTGCCGTAGTTGGCAATTATTAGTAGGTTTTGTGGAACCTGGTGAGGGTGTAAAGAGGTTCAGGTTTACTGGTTATCTGTCCGGGGATCACTTTGATGTGTACCGGGCAATTGAAAAGCTGCCATTTTTCTCCCCAGTTTATTCCACATCAACCCGATACTCCTTCATTGCAATGTCCCGACAATATTCCAAAGAAACAAGGTGGAAAAAAGCGCCGTGCTAGGGTTACGAATACAATAAGAGACAAACAAATGTCTGAATCTGCTGCTAAATACGATATAAAATTGACCAGAAGTGAATCTTGTTCCTGCTGTTGGATATTCACTGAAGCATCCAGAGGTTCATCGAGCTGCTGGATATTCACTGAAGCATTCGGGGTTCATCGAGCTGCTGTTATATATTCACTGAAGCGCCCGGAGGTTCATCGAGCTGCTGTTATATATTCACTGAAGCATCCGGAGGTTCATTGAGCAACATCACTATATATCACAATCCGACATAATTATTGTAACAGGACGTAGCGTCGTGTCTTGTAACATGGGTCAAAAACCATAGTTTTTTTTTAGAATGGTAGAAATATATTTAGGACCTGTGGGAAACAGTTTGAGAATCTGAAAATAACTGTTCGCACAAGACCTTACAGAAGCTGTGCCCAACATTTTTATGTTAAAAGGCACACTCTCGAATTAAAGCATTTTCAGCGGCACACTTGAAGTGATTAAAGAGCAGACACCAGTTGAAAAAATAAACTTTTATACATAAAATTTAATGAAAATAGTTAAGATATAATTATTGGTGGGTTTTAGATTCTTGCAGTGATAATAAATTAGGAAACTATAGTAATAATAGCAGCAAGTTATAGCTTTCATTTCTCTATTTATGATGAACATTTGCTCCTGTGGGCCCTATCTAGATCAGATCTCGTGGTTTGTCAAATGGGAACAAGCTGTGCGGCTAGGTGTAAGTGCCCCCCCAAGTATTTGTGGAGCCTGTTGCAACACTGTTGTCTCACAGTGACTAGAGAACTGTTAAAAGGTACTTTGTACTAGAGCTATTGCGACCTTTTTTAAACTCACCTTCACATAACCACAGAGTGTCTTGACGATGGCCACATATTCTGGAATTATGAGTGAAATCGATGACACCGATATTTTAAACAGGTACATCAAACTCTGATAGCCGTCACCTGTTGCCAAAAAACGAAGAGTGACCGATAATCGTGTACTTGCTGTTATGTCATCACTAAATGTGGTATCTTGTTTTGAAATGTGTGGTTCAACCATACTCGGCAAAATATCAAAATCACTTGGAGACATTCTTGTGAAGTTCTTAAACAATCGACCTCCATCTAATTCACGCACTTCTGATAGTATTCCTGCACTTAATGAACGTGATTCTAGAAACTGACTCATCCAGAACTCACGACGCTTTCGTTTCTTTTGACGTCGTAAAATGACGATAGTTGCAAAAGTGTAAACGGGTTGGGTTGTATGAGGCAAGAGGCACCGAAAGAGGCATGCCTCTGCGCTTACAATGTTGCATGAGTCTAAACGAATTACCAGTGACGCCTTTCGGCCGTGGCCCCACGGCGGGTCTGCAAGACCAAAGCGTCTTTTCCGGCTGATTTTGATTATTTGAGTTACAGACTGCAGTCGCAGACTCCTGTCTTAGTGAAATGAAGGTGATAATAAAAGTGATACCGTTGGAATGATGATGTAAAATTTACATGTTTATGGCTTGTAGAATATAACTTGTGGTTAGTCAAATGAGAACTGAGAGTTCCGTCTTAACAAGATGTCTACTCTGACGACATTCCAACAGTGTTCATGGTCGTACTTGACAACGCTAAGAATGGCTAGTAAAAATAAATCACTGCACGAAGAATTAATAGTTTCCATAACAATAATTTCAGATATCTAAAATGAGTTCAATAAAACCTGTATAGTAAGTTTTTTGACTAACACAATATTATGCCTTAATACCACCGTCATTATGTATTCAACTTTGGAATTCTTCAGAGAATAAATGCATATTTTACACTTTATATATATATATCAATATTAAACCACCATTAATTAGAAAGACAGGTGTTTGTGGTGATGAAACACCAACTAGATTTCTAAAAAGCTTTCGACGAGTATTAAAATACCCCCTCCCTTCATCCCCCTGCATCTTATTAACACATCTGGACTATCCGCTTTAATTGCGTTAGTAGAGTTAGGATGAAGAAGGTACAATGTTAGAGAAAAGTTCCCTAATTCGAATGGAGAGTGAATGGGAAAGCTTTTAGGGTGAATCACCGCTAAACTGTACCGGGATTCGAACGCCAACCTCCCAGTCGTCAGCAAACCATACTAGACGAACTTAGAAAATAATTCGTCTGTTGAAATTAATAAGTGCATATAAATGTTTTTGATCTGTAAACGGGTTTTTAATAATCTGTTTTTTTTTATAAGAAAGATAATATAAAGGTATATCATAGTGTTGATCTGAACTCGTCTGAAGGCGTAAATATCGGAAACAGGAAAGTAACAGGGGTTGTTGTTCACCCTTGTTCATCCCTTCACAAGCTAGTGATGGACCAGGAGAGTAACAGGGGCTGTTGTTCACCCTTGTTCATCCCTCCACAGGCTAGTGGTGGACCAGGAGAGTAACGGGCTGTTGTTCACCTTTGTTCATCCCTTCACATGTTAGTAGTGGAGCAGGAGAGTAACAGGGGCTGTTGTTCACCATTGTTCATCACTCCACAGGCTAGTGGTGGACCACGAGAGTAACAGAGGCTGTTGTTCACCCTTGTTCATCCCTCCACAGGCTAGTGGTGGACCAGGAGAGTAACGGGCTGTTGTTCACCTTTGTTCATCCCTTCACATGTTAGTAGTGGAGCAGGAGAGTAACAGGGGCTGTTGTTCACCATTGTTCATCCCTCCACAGGCTAGTGGTGGACCAGGAGAGTAACAGGGGCTGTTGTTCACCCTTGTTCATCCCTCCACAGGTCAGTGGTGGACCACGAGAGTAACAGAGGCTGTTGTTCACCCTTGTTCATCCCTCCACAGGCTAGTGGTGGACCAGGAGAGTAACGGGCTGTTGTTCACCTTTGTTCATCCCTTCACATGTTAGTAGTGGAGCAGGAGAGTAACAGGGCTGTTGTTCACCATTGTTCATCACTCCACAGGCTAGTGGTGGACCAGGAGAGTAACAGAGGCTGTTGTTCACCCTTGTTCATCCCTCCACAGGCTAGTGGTGGACCAGGAGAGTAACAGAGGCTGTTGTTCACCCTTGTTCATCCCTTCACAGGCTAGTGGTGGACCACGAGAGTAACAGAGGCTGTTGTTCACCATTGTTCATCACTCCACAGGCTAGTGGTGGACCAGGAGAGTAACAGAGGCTGTTGTTCACCATTGTTCATCACTCCACAGGCTAGTGGTGGACCAGGAGAGTAACAGAGGCTGTTGTTCACCCTTGTTCATCCCTCCACAGGCTAGTGGTGGACCACGAGAGTAACAGAGGCTGTTGTTCACCCTTGTTCATCCCACCACAGGCTAGTGGTGGACCAGGAGAGTAACGGGCTGTTGTTCACCTTTGTTCATCCCTTCACATGTTAGTAGTGGAGCAGGAGAGTAACAGGGGTTGTTGTTCACCCTTGTTCATCACTCCACAGGCTAGTGGTGGACCAGGAGAGTAACAGGGGTTGTTGTTCACCCTTTTCATCACTCCACAGGTCAGTGGTGGACCACGAGAGTAACAGAGGCTGTTGTTCACCCTTGTTCATCACTCCACAGGCTAGTGGTGGACCACGAGAGTAACAGAGGCTGTTGTTCACCCTTGTTCATCCCTCCACAGGCTAGTGGTGGACCAGGAGAGTAACGGGCTGTTGTTCACCCTTGTTCATCCCTCCACAGGCTAGTGGTGGACCAGGAGAGTGACAGGGGCTGTTGTTCACCCTTGTTCATCACTCCACAGGCTAGTGGTGGACCAGGAGAGTGACAGGGGCTGTTGTTCACCCTTGTTCATCCCTCCACAGGCTAATGGTGGACCAGGAGAGTGACAGGGGCTGTTGTTCACCCTTGTTCATCACTCCACAGGCTAGTGGTGGACCAGGAGAGTAACAGAGGCTGTTGTTCACCCTTGTTCATCCCTCCACAGGCTAGTGGTGGACCAGGAGAGTGACAGGAGCTGTTGTTCACCCTTGTTCATCCCTCCACAGGCTAGTGGTGGACCAGGAGAGTGACAGGGGCTGTTGTTCACCCTTGTTCATCCCTCCACAGGCTAGTGGTGGACCAGGAGAGTAACGGGCTGTTGTTCACCCTTGTTCATCCCTCCACAGGCTAGTGGTGGACCAGGAGAGTGACAGGGCTGTTGTTCACCCTTGTTCATCACTCCACAGGCTAGTGGTGGACCACGAGAGTAACAGAGGCTGTTGTTCACCCTTGTTCATCCCTTCACAGGCTAGTGGTGGACCAGGAGAGTAACAGAGGCTGTTGTTCACCATTGTTCATCACTCCACAGGCTAGTGGTGGACCAGGAGAGTAACAGAGGCTGTTGTTCACCATTGTTCATCACTCCACAGGCTAGTGGTGGACCAGGAAGTAACAGAGGCTGTTGTTCACCCTTGTTCATCCCTCCACAGGCTAGTGGTGGACCAGGAGAGTAACAGAGGCTGTTGTTCACCCTTGTTCATCCCTTCACAGGCTAGTGGTGACCACGAGAGTAACAGAGGCTGTTGTTCACCATTGTTCATCACTCCACAGGCTAGTGGTGGACCAGGAGAGTAACAGAGGCTGTTGTTCACCATTGTTCATCACTCCACAGGCTAGTGGTGGACCAGGAGAGTAACAGAGGCTGTTGTTCACCCTTGTTCATCCCTCCACAGGCTAGTGGTGGACCACGAGAGTAACAGAGGCTGTTGTTCACCATTGTTCATCACTCCACAGGCTAGTGGTGGACCAGGAGAGTAACAGGGGCTGTTGTTCACCCTTGTTCATCCCTCCACAGGTCAGTGACGGACTACGCAAACCGGAAAAAGTTCAGAGACCATGAAGCTGCCCACGCTGAGAGAAGTGGGGCTGTTGAGCACCTGCGGGATCCTAGTGAATGTGCTTCAAGCACTGCTGACGAGGTTCTTCCAGAGGAACATAGCACCCATCCTCGAGATGAACGTCAACTTCCGAGAAATGGGAGGCTGGGCTGTCGTACTGGGGTCCTCGTGGGGTTTGGGTAAGGCCTACGCCCGAGGGCTGGCCAAGAGGGGCCTCAACATCGTTCTAATCAGCGACGACCTCAAGGTGCCTAAGGTTGGAGGATAGTCCATTAGCGACGTAGCCTCTTGGTGAATTCAAAGCTGTTTTGCGAAGCATTCTAAGCATTACTACACTTAGACACCTCTAAGCACTCTAAATATTATCACACTTAGACACCTCTAAGCACTCTAAGCAGTATCATACTTAGTACCTCTAAGTACTCTTAAGTAATATCACACTTAGACACCTATGCACTAAATAGAATGAGAGGGAAGACAAGTATTAGTTCACTCTGTGAGGGCTCTTGTTTATCTGTTGATAGCACTTCCCCTCTACAGCTGGCGAGTATAAACACTCACTCTATTATTGGCGCCTGGACATAAAATCATTTGCTTTTCAAAATTACCTTTTCCTTGTTTCCTATTCTAGATAAACATTGTCTTTCAAGTAATTTTTACTTTTTCGCTATCTTACAGGTAGAGAAAGTATTGTGATCGTCAAACATCGGGCAAGATTTTGATGAATCTCGACGTTTCATGACCCCTCCCCCCACTCGAATCCGAAAAAGTTTTTGAATTTCCGTCTGTCTGTCTGTACCTCCAACTAGAACCTAAACTGTTTTACCGATCGGGCTCAAACTTGGTATCTATGATTTTCATAGGGTTGGCCCGAGGGATCTTTGGAATTGGATATCCAACCCTAAAATTAAGGGTAGTTTACTGAAGGGCAAAAAGAAAAAATGTTGATTTTCTCAAAATCAGCTCTAACGATTTTGATTAAAATTCATTTATAAACATTTATAAATATTCTAAACAAAATGGCTACTCTCAATATTTCGGCAAAATGCCTTTAAGGGCTACGGTCTGATGCGTAAATTATAATTTTGTATATTTCCGAAACTATTTGAGAAATGAAATTATTTATCACAAATATGTATATTTATTTATAATACAAATGTTTTATTTGAAACATATTTTTATAAAACCAATCGCTTTCAAGCTATACGCAATATATATACTTTTCGAACACTAAAGGTAAAGTATTGCGACCGTAAAAAAAAAACCTAACCTGAAATGTTGATCGATGTTGATGTCTCATGACCCCCCGAACCCTAAAAATAAACTTAAAATTAAGAGTAAGTAGTTTAATAAAGGGCGAAAAGAGAAAACATAGATTTTCTCAAAATTGGCTCTAACGATTTTGATTAAAATCCGTATCTAGGTTTTGATTAAGATTATAAATAAAATGGCTATTTTCATTTTACCATGAAAATGACTTTTAGAGTACTTTACAGAAGCTGAAATTTACGTATCTCCGCAACTATTTGAGATACTAAATAACTTATCATTGCAAAACTGTAGTACTATTAAAAATAAAAAAACTTTTATATGGAATATATTTTTATAAAATCAACAGTTTCTTAGATATTAGCAAATATATTAATACAATTTTGTGAGCTTTAGCTGTAAAGAGAGCCTACTTAAATTTTAACGCAATAATTCTCCAATGACTTAGAGTAATTGAATATAAGTAAGTCAAAAAGTTTATGTTATTTTTCCTTAAACCTTTTAGAAAATATGTTTGTACAACAATGACCTATCTCCTTTATTTTAGACTCAATAGTCAATATTTACATTTTTTATTGGTCAAAATTTATAAATGAGTAATTTAATAACAATGCGATGACATGAAGATGTGCAATACCTAATAAAATGTCGAAAATTTTAACCAGAAGTTGAAATTTTAATACGAGTGTTGACCCTTGTGAGCCCAATATTGATATTTTTTTATCGGTCCAGACATCAATTGAGGACCTTAATTCTTTAAAAACAAAATTATAAAATTTAAAACCACGACTCAAAAAATGTTTTACACAAGGATAGTGCAATTTATGCTTGGGTTTGCTAGTGTATATTATTTTGATTCACATATTTTACGAGTTTTGAGTAAATATTTCCATTTTTAAACAATAGAGCGAGAAAGTTCGTGCGGAGCTCCGTACCATTTATTTAATCTAAATCCTAGCAGGAAGCTTCCTACTGGACATTTTTGTGAATAAACCAAATAACCTGAGTTGTAGACAATTTAAAACCTCAAGTTTCCAAAATAAAAAAACCTACTTCATGGTTAAAAAAACATTTCTTACAATGTAAGACTATATTTAGAATTATTTAAAAATTTAAGTGTTTAAGTGTTTATATTTAAGACTAACCGTAAAGACTAAAATACATTAACATGGATAATCCTAACTTGACTTGCTGTTACGTCACAGGTAGGTAGGCAACGTCCTCTACATACAAATATTGAGTTTTCATCATTTCCTCAACTTGTTTACTCTTCGTGGCCATGGCTCAGAGATTAGAATGGTAGATCCCAAGGCTAAGGAGCCCTGATTCGATTACATATGGTGCAAGTGAAAATATTTACAGATTGTAAACGGCTTTCTTCTGCTCTCCAATAATTGTAAATATCTCAGTTCTAGTGCTGGAAGTGTTCACTGTGTATTTTGTAGAAATGGCCATCGGAAAAGCGCCTTTTTTCCTACCCGAATCCAACTATATAATTTGATTTTTGTAGGAAAAAAGGCTTTTCAGACATCCATTCCTATGAAAATCAGTATATTCTACTAGACAGACTGACTTACTTTAAGATAGTCTGTAAATCATTTACTGGTATTTAGAATGTCAATAACATCTTAATCAAAAATTAATTAGAGCTAAGGAAAGAGATGTTTGCGCTCCACGTATTATTACCCACCCGGGCTACCCGAGATTAATGAGGTAAGGATGAAGAAGGTAAAATTTCAGTGAAAGTGTACTCGCATTTGCTCGGGTAGAGAAGAGAGTGAGAAACCATTTAGTTGAAATAACTAATTCGCTTCCGTAGCTGCATGGTCTAAGCCAGAGGTGGACAACACATTTGTCAATGTAGCCACAGATGTGGCGAGTGAGAAGTGAAATTAGCCACACCATGTAAAAAATTGCGAAATCAGGCTGATCAAACGAACATTTAAAACCAGTACACTTAGACTAGGTACTCAATTACAACCGCCTCAGACGCAAATTATGGAAATGGTTCAAATTGAAAATGTAAGGAAATTTATTATAAAATTTGACAATCCTGACGACAAGTTACAGAAACATTGGCTGAATATCTGAACTCAATGCACATCTTGGCTTAGTCTCTAAATTGGCATCAACAATTGGAGATCTATATTTTGACTTGATGAATCCCATCGTAGATAACACCGATTTACACACACACACACACACACACACGTTGATCAAAATATGGACAATAATTTTGAAATGCCCGATCTCAAAGTTGGGAGATCTTTGTCAGTCAGAATAGATATCCCGATATCTGTGACTGAAGAATTTTGGTAAATTGGTAAATGTTCCAGACAGTGAAGAGAAAGCAAATCATCTTCAGCCCGCGCTTGCCCAGAAGGGTGGAATTTTAATTTACATTAATTTGTAAGATTAAAAGTAGACTGGATGATTGCAAGAATTAAAATACCAATCTGAAGTCAGTGAAATCAGAAATACAGAGGGGAGTATTGGAAGTGTCAGTGTTGCGTCAATGACTCGTCAAGAAGGCGGAATGCTTCCAATGATATGAAGGAATATCAAGTTAACCAGCACACACCGTCAGGATAAAGTTTATTTTACTGTAAGGGCTGGCGAACTAGAATTCGCCACATTTTTATGGGCAGCTCACCATTTGTGGTGGTTGGCGACATGGTTTCCCACCCAGAGTCTCTCAATATATGTATTGGACTGATGATGACAGAAAGATCGGCGATACAATCCTGTTCGATTGTACTAAGGGTGGTTATTTTCTAAATGGTTTCCCACTCATCCTCTTTCCACGCATGCGTGTACATTTCCTCTAAATTGAACCTAATTTATTCCTAACAAATTAATGTAATTATTACACACGCATATAACCTAAACGGGTGATAAACAAGTTTGAAAATAACTCCAGCTGACATTGGAAACCCAAGCTCCCCCCGTCACACCGGACAATCGAGGGCTAAAACAAGACCAAGCTCATGAAACGTGCCCTTAAGGACTTCATACTACATTTATTAGGGCCCGCGCCAAGATATGCTTGCGGAAAAATCCACCAATCTCTTGTATGGTTTACCGATAGCCGGTAGGTCATGGTTTGAACCTCAGCTTACTGTGATGAGGGTGGTTTACAAGATTAATGAGTTGAACAATTTTAATTAATTATAACATTAATATAGTAGAAATTAGGAAAAGAACACAGTCGGGAAACACACGTCATCACTCGGTCAGTAAGTTGTTGACATCTCGCCTGCTGTAAAGGAGTGTAGAACTTAAAATATACCAAACAATATAGTTTTACCGGTTACTCTCTTTGGGTGTGAAACATGGTCTCTTACCTTACACGACGAAAATAAATTTGTTCAAAAACAAGGGGCTTAGGAATATATTTAGTCCAAAAATAGAGGAGGCTATTGGGGAGTGGAGGAGGTTACACAATGACGAATTATATACCATGTACTCATCACAAGACTTTTATAGGATAATCAAGTCTCAGAGATTACGGTGGGCAGGACATGCAGCGTCAATGGGAGAATCTATAACCTTGTTTAGGGTATTGACTGGGAAACCCAATGGAAAGACCTAGACGCCTTTGGTAGGATAACATTAGAATGGACTGGAAATAGTGTAATGAGATGGACTGGATAGAACTAGCTCATGATAGGGATAGGGTGCTATGAGGTGGACTGGATATCACTAGCTCAAGATAGGGATAGGGTGCTATGAGGTGGACTGGATATAACTAGCTCAAGATAGGGATAGGGTGTAATGAAGTGGACTGGATAGAACTAGCTCAAGATAGGGATAGGGTGTAATGAGGTGGACTGGATAGAACTAGCTCAAGGTAGAGAGAGGGTGTAATGAGGTGGACTGGATAGAACTAGCTCAAGGTAGAGATAGGTGGCGTACTTTTGTAAACGCGGCAATGAACTTTCGAGTTCCAAATGCCATAAAGTAAGTAAGTAATACAATTTAATATTCCTTCTTAATGACCTAGAGCAGCGATTGTCCAACTTTTTTCAACTCACGGCACACTGAACAAGGCACTAAAATTGTCAAGAAACAGCATCCTTTTTTAAATGATTTTATAATTTTAAAAAAGAATGTTAATATTTAGCAAGTTCAATAGCTAAAATGTTAATAACCATTTTATTTTTTAAAATAGTGTTAATCATGGATTTAAAAAGATTTATTTTAATCCTTTAAATTTCTTCGCTCCTTTTCGATCTTCCCCCAAACTCCCGCGACACACCCCGCGAACCCTTTGCGGCACACCGGTTGAAAAACGCTGACCTAGAAGCTATTGTTTTATAAAAGTCATATAAATAACACCCACAACTCATATAGTGTAAAGTACCCTCAAAGTCATTGTCAGCACCGCGTCTTACTAACCGTCCGGGTTGTACGCACTTACGCTAATGTGTAATAGTAGGGTGATTGTGAGATGAAATGAAGGACCTACAGTTTAACGTGGGATCCGAACCACGGTGGAGGCCTGACATTTCCCACATTCACAAGTTGTGATTAATACACGTCTTGTCAGAGTGGAAGGAAGGGTTTGGTAATCAGATAAATCTGTGCCGGGACCGAGGATTGAACCCCAGATCAGGTTTGTAATGTTAAACAGTGCCTAGACACGTGATTTAATCAAAATCATTAAAGCCGATTTCAAGACTTTTTTTTCTATTTTCGCCTTTCAGTAAAATAGTGCTAATTTTAGAGTTTAATATATATAATTTAAAAAAAACCTCTGAGGAATCTTATAAAATCTCTATATACCAAGTTTTAGCCTGACAAGTAAAATAGTTTCACCTCTAGTCCGAAATACAGACAGACAGATAGACAGATATACACGGCATTGAAAAAACGCTTTTTTGTTTGTTTCAGGGGCTCATGAAACGTCATTATTTATTAAAATCTCGATTTTGTTGTTTTGTTTTTTTGACAATCACAATACTTCTTTCTCCGACGGGTCTAGAGAAAGTAAAAAAAGCAACCATTGCTTCAAGATAAATTCAATGATAAAACAATTTGTTGTCATCTTCTGTTGAGTCATTTCACCACGCACAACCACAAAACCACTGTCCGGGTAGATCCTGCAGGCTTTGCGTGTTAAAACATAGGGTTAGACTCACTTCACAGCTCTCAACTTGAGACCGACATATGACGACTCTAAATACACAGAGATGGCTCTCTTCACAACTCTCAACTTGAGACCAACAGATGACGACTCTAAATACACAGAGATGGATCTCTTCACAACTCTCAACTTGAGACCGACAGATGACGACTCTAAATACACAGAGATGGATCTCTTCACAACTCTCAACTTGAGACCAACAGATGACGACTCTAAATACACAGAGATGGCTCTCTTCACAACTCTCAACTTGAGACCGACAGATGACGACTCTAAATACACAGAGATGGCTTTCTTCACAACTCTCAACTTGAGACCAACAGATGACGACTCTAAATACACAGAGATGGCTCTCTTCACAACTCTCAACTTGAGACCGACTGATGACGACTCTAAATACACAGAGATGGCTCTCTTCACAACTCTCAACTTGAGACCGACAGATGACGACTCTAAATACACAGAGATGGCTTTCTTCACAACTCTCAACTTGAGACCAACAGATGACGACTCTAAATACACAGAGATGGCTCTCTTCACAACTCTCAACTTGAGACCAACAGATGACGACTCTAAATACACAGAGATGGCTCTCTTCACAACTCTCAACTTGAGACCGACAGATGACGACTCTAAATACACAGAGATGGCTTTCTTCACAACTCTCAACTTGAGACCAACAGATGACGACTCTAAATACACAGAGATGGCTCTCTTCACAACTCTCAACTTGAGACCAACAGATGACGACTCTAAATACACAGAGATGGATCTCTTCACAACTCTCAACTTGAGACCGACAGATGACGACTCTAAATACACAGAGATGGATCTCTTCACAACTCTCAACTTGAGACCAACAGATGACGACTCTAAATACACAGAGATGGCTCTCTTCACAACTCTCAACTTGAGACCGACAGATGACGACTCTAAATACACAGAGATGGCTTTCTTCACAACTCTCAACTTGAGACCAACAGATGACGACTCTAAATACACAGATATGGCTCTCTTCACAACTCTCAACTTGAGACCGATGGATGACGACTCAAAGGGGTTTAGTAAAAAAGGAAACTCTCCTCCTTTGATCCAGACTACAGGAGCCGTGGCGGCTGACCTCGAGTTCGAGTACCGCGTACAGACCAGGACTGTGAGGGCCGACCTCCGGCAACCCACCTTGGAGGTGTACAACCACATCGCTCGAGAGATACGGGACTTGGAGGTAGTTTTGGATTAGAGGCGTGTATATGGGAGATACGAGACATGGTGGTTCGGATACTGTGTTGCTTGACACATTTGCTCAGTTATTTGCTTGGATACAAACCGATCTATAAGACCTTGATTCAATTCCTGAGATTGTTGAAAACTATATCGTTAATGAAATTGGGAATTCCCCACCACAGTGATAAATTCACTGCCGAAAGACCAAGATTTGTATATTTTCTGTAATTAAGCTAGTTTGTAGGTCGTGTTCTTGTTTCCTAGCTCTATTTTGAGAGTGTAGGCCCTACTATCCGTCTGGAGTATTCACATTTAAATTCCGTTAACGAGCTGTGAGCGGTAGGGTAATATTTTATAGGAAATGTGCCGTAGTTAGAGAAAAGGGTATAAGAAAGATCCCCTTCAGAGCACTCGACCACCCCGTTCCCAGCAAGCCAGACGGCGAGCTTAGCGTTGAAACATAAAATATAGTTCATGTTAACTTTATCAGGATGTATGAGTTTTAGTGAAGGGCGTCACTTGGTCCCACTTTCTAAAATAAGGGTAAAATACATAATGTTTTTGTTTTTTTAAGTATTTACGACCCTTAAAAAACAAGCAGTAAAGAGCAGGACAAATTGGGAAAGCTCTCCACGAACCAAGTTGCAGTTTTTTAACTGACAGTTAAAGCGATGTTGGCCGATTTCTTTCTAACAAAGGAAATCATCCGAGGAGACGCGGTGAGGGTTTCAAGAAGCCCTCTTGGCAGCCATTGTTAAAACACTCGAGATTATAACCTTCATACAGTTGGGACGTGTCTTACACACTCGCGATTATAACCTTCATACAGTTGGGACGTGTCTTACACACTCGCGATTATAACCTTCATACAGTTTGGACGTGTCTTACACACTCGCGATTATAACCTTCATACAGTTGGGACGTGTCTTACACACTCGCGATTATAACCTTCATACAGTTTGGACGTGTCTTACACACTCGCGATTATAATCTTCATACAGTTTGGACGTGTCTTACACACTCGCGATCATAAACTTCATACAGTTAGGACGTGTCTTACACACTCGCGATTATAACCTTCATACAGTTGGGACGTGTGTTACACACTCGCGATTATAACCTTCATACAGTTAGGACGTGTCTTACACACTCGCGATTATAACCTTCATACAGTTGGGACGTGTCTTACACACTCGCGATTATAACCTTCATACAGTTTGGACGTGTCTTACACACTCGCGATCATAACCTTCAAACAGTTAGGACGTGTCTTACACACTCGCGATTATAATCTTCATAGAGTTGGGACGTGTGTTACACACTCGCGATTATAACCTTCATACAGTTTGGACGTGTCTTACACACTCGCGATTATAACCTTCATACAGTTTGGACATGTCTTACACACTCGCGATTATAACCTTCATACAGTTGGGACGTGTCTTACACACTCGCGATTATAACCTTCATACAGTTGGGACGTGTCTTACACACTCGCGATCATAACCTTCATACAGTTGGGACGTGTCTTACACACTCGCGATTATAACCTTCATACAGTTGGGACGTGTCTTACACACTCGCGATTATAACCTTCATACAGTTAGGACGTGTCTTACACACTCGCGATTATAACCTTCATACAGTTGGGACGTGTCTTACACACTCACACACTCATTCCAACTCAACTTGCATTATTTATAATCATTCTTTAGTAACCAGAACCAAAGTGTGGAATAAATTAATCCTAATATTTAAATCAAACCAGGACTAATTGTCGATAGGGAACGTGACACTACCTGGCATCCGAACACAATATACTTAAATCTATCAGTGAGATATAAACTGACGCACGTAAATCTAGGGCGATCAGGTCGTATACTAGACTAATAAAAAAAAAAAATATTATATTATTATTATTATTAGTAGTAGGTGTTCTGTGTCACGAAAGGTCAATTTATTTTGTAAGTAGACTTAGGCGCTCTGTCCTCTGCCTGCTCCTTCAGATCCCAGAATTTTATTTTTTCCTTCAAGTCACTCAATATTTGAATCTCTCTTCTTCCTAAGCTCCTCTTTCCCTCAACCTTTCCTTCCATGACGTCATACAGAAGACAGTTCCTCCTAAGGATGTGTCCGATCCAGTCTGCTTTACACCGAAGAATCGCATCCTAAATAGTTCTCTTCTCACTCACTCTTCTTAGGACATATTCATTTGTCATCCTGTCTGTCCATCTTATCTTCTCAAGTCTTCTCAAGCACCACATTTCAAAGATCTACAAGTATTTATTTTCCATTTTGCTATGAGTCCAAGTTTCTACTACACACAACGCGATGCTCCAAATCTAGCATTTCATCAGTTTCTTCCTCAGTTCCAAACTCAACTTGATGATCAGCCGTAACCTCTTCTTGTTGAAATCTTCCTTGGTTATGGCGATCCTCAACCTGATTTCCTTGGTGCATTAGGCATCCTTTGTCAGCAGACTTCACTGGTACTTGTGGTGCTGCTCTTAGCTTTCCAACTCCTAGCTTCCAATTAGGATTTTCAGCGGTTCTTTATTTTTTGAAATCCTCTTGACTTTTGATCTCCATGTCATATCTTCTTACTATCTCTACCAGCCGGTCCATCATTTCCTGCAATTATTCATTTTTGCCCGGAAATGTTATATCATATGCGTATTTTACTGTTTTGACGACACACCATTTCATAAGTACTGTACTTTTAATAGATTTTTTTCAACACTAATTAAAACAGATCTTTTCTCTTTTACCTTAAAATGGATATTTACTAAAAACTGCTAAGATTTGTGAAACGAAATAATATACATCATTGCAGACACACTCCTCTAAAGTGCATAAGTGAAATAATATACACTTTTATAGAAACAATGAGAAAAGAGGAACCTTTCTGTCCACCAAAGAGCATAACAACCAATTTTAACTTTCTTAAATTTTGTAAAAAATATATATTATTTGCTTATAGCTCATAAATCATTGGTTTTATTAAAATATATTAAAGATAAAAGTTATTTTTATTTTTATTAGTAATTCAATTTTCCAATGATAAGTTATTTCTTATATGAAACAGTTGCGGGGATATGACCAAAATTGGAAATTTCTGCTTATGTAAATTACTTTCAAAGTCATTTTAATGATAAAATGAGCGTTGGCATTTTGTTTTTAATACTAAACAATTTTTATATACAAAGTTTAATCAAAATCGTTAGATCGTATTTCAAATTAGTTATTTTCTCTTTTTGACGTTTAGTAAACTACCCTTAATTTTAGGACTAGATATCTAATTTCATAAACTCACTCGGGTGAGCTTTATGAAAACCCTGGGGGAATATAAGTTATAATTTATATATATATATATATATATATATATATATATATATATATATATATATATATACTAATAAAATGAAGAGTTTGACTGTCATGAGCATTACGTGATATCTACAGCACGCAGAGGGCTGACATTTTAAAATGAGTAGCTCTTGCGCATGAACCTCGAAGCCGGCATTTTAAAATAATATTGTGTAGTAATGGTTCTAAATATAGTTATATGCAGGGCTGGACCACAGACAAATAATATATCCAGACACTCAACCTCCAGGTTAAAATGGTTGCGCTCCTTTTGGCAGCTTGAGTCCTTCAACACTAGGATCGCTGCGACTAGTCCTATCATCACCCAGCAGTGACACTAGCGAAGCCCAGTGTTGAAGAACTCAAGCTGGCAAAAGGAGCGCAGAGAAACCTCCGTAAGGTTGAGCGTCTGTTTCTTACTTGTCTGTGGGCTGGGCCGATAAGCCCTTTTGCAAATATTACCGATAGACGATGCCGATTCAGTTGTTTTTTTCATGATCAATATATTAACTCTCAGTTAAATGGCAAAATAACTAAACTATTTACAATGGCAGCAAATTGGTACTTCGACATTAGGCTTGAACCCGCCCTAAGAACTGTCGGCGAGCTCACTAATCGGCATGCAGCCGAAGTCACGCAACATATTATGATGTATTTTTAATTTTTTATAAATCCACAACAAATAAACTCATACTGGTCCAGCTGATATTGTTTTTGATAGTGTTTAACTTTGTTACTTGCAGAAATCTTTATCTTTAATATATTTATCAAGTATTTCATAATTTGAAATAAACCGTAAGGCAAATAAAATTGAATGGTTTATTTTACTTAGAATGTTGGTTTTGCTGTTTACTGTACAATAAAATAATATATAATGTAGAATTAAAGAATTAGTGTTTACATGCAAGAGACTGTATTTAAATATTTTTGTTTCAACTATGAATTATATTTTCATGACTTGAGAATTAAAAATATAGCTATAGATTTTTAATTATCGGCGTAAAATATCTGCATGATAATAAACCGACTATCCTTTGCCGATTGTGCCAATATTGGCCGATAAATCGGATCGGCTATCGGCATCGGCCAAGTCCTAGTTATATGTTTAAATATGTAATTTTTAACAAGATAACTCAAATCTGTTCATAATATAAAGATTCTTTTCTCTTCTTGAGAAATGTTTTTAAGATACGAAAGTTATTGTTGGCGCCGAGGTCAAAGCAAAGGAGATATGACCTTTGACTTCGATATTTCGAAGCTTTGCGTACCTTTTAAAATTAATAAAACATATCAAGGTCAATAATGTTATGTGAATGCCTCTGGAATGTCATTGCCCCGGGTCCCATGAATCCTTTTGGGCGACTCTGCCCATTGGTATAAATGCGCGGATATCCCAGACGGATAGTTTCATTCTTCTGTCGGGCCTGTTGAGGTGAGCGTGTTGGTCAACTATGTCGGCCTGTGCTACCCTCAACCGGAGTACCTGATCGAGTTACCCAAGGCGGACAAGATCTATGGGAGGATCATCCGCACCAACGTCGTGGCCCTCGTCAAGATGACGGCGATGGTGCTCCCCCAGATGGTGGCCAGAGGGACGGGCGTCATCATAACCGTATCGGCGCAGTCCGCGTCCATCCCAAGCCCGATGCTCACCGTGTACGCGGCCTCCAAGGCCTTTGTCGAGAAGTTCACTGAGGATCTGACCATAGAGTACGGGCCAAAAGGTGTCTGTCGTTTCTGTTTGCGCCCCAAAATCTGGTTAGAAACTTGGTAGGCGCTACAAGTGAGTGGACAGAATTTGGTAAGGTCGTGATAACAAGGGCCCGGACTACCTCAGGGGGGAGGGGTGGGGGGAGAGGATGGTTCAGAACAATGGTTACGTAAGACAGAGAGCGATAGAGTCGGACAAGAATGATGCAATGATCCAGCCACCCCAAATGGACACATAATAATTAAAGGTGTCCGAGAAGTCGATTCAAGGACCTTGGACATAAGTTTAAAAGTGGCTTAGAGTTTTTTTATAACGATAATAATTAATGAATTCACTAATATACTGGGGATAGGGGGGGAGGTCAAAATGGCCAAAAATGTGCGTACGCAACACCTGAAACACCCCCCCCCCCCCAACGTAAATACGATCCGCAAATTCCCAAAAATTCCCGTGTATTTTTAGTAGTTTGTTTTTTTCGTGTGAGATTTCCTGTGTTTAATCGGTGCGCGTAGCCCTATCGAGCAGTATCGGGTCAGTTCTAATTACGGTTAGGATCGGCCTCGTTATATTACATGCTTTTCTGTTAGAATGTAACGGTGGACGATATTCCTAAGACGTTGGACTCGTATTGCACTAAGTCACCGTCGACTTGAAGCTCAAGGTTCGAAATATATCCGGGTGCAATGGGGGGAGGGGGGTTACCATCCTCCTTCCACGCTAATGTGAGCGCAATTAGTCTGAATGAGCATCCTCCTCTTTATTGTTTCGATGTTAGTCGTTAAGTATCCTTTGTGACACGCACACGAACTAAACATCTGGCTTGTCTGGTTTGCCGGTGACAGGCATGTTTGAATTCAGGCCAGATGTGTAAGGAGGATAGTTTTCTCTAAATAGATTTCCCACCCTCTCTCTCCAGGCAAATACAAGTATGTTTCCTCTTAAAATGGAACCTTATTCACCATTATTCCCATTAATGTAATTACACGTGTATTTAGTCTGACACTTGAGCTCAGCTGGTAATGTACTGTTCACTAATCTACGGGCTCCGGGTTCAATTCCTGGCTTGGCCAAAAAAAGTATCAATGGTGAAATATAAGTTTCCCCTTTTACAGTGTTGAATTAACTCTCTGGGGTCTGTATATTGTGTTTGTTCTATATTAAAGTTAGTTAGGGCCCTGTTTGTGTATATTCTATATTTAAGTTGGTTGGGGGTCTGGATATTGTGTCTATTCTATATTTAAGTTGGTTGGGGGTCTGGATATTGTGTTTGTCCTATATTAAAGTTAGTTAGGGCCCTGTTTGTATATATTCTATATTTAAATTGGTTGGGGGTCTGGATATTGAGTCTATTCTATATTTAAGTTGGTTGGGGGTATGGATATTGTGTTTGTTCTATATTTAAGTTGGTTGGGGGTCTGGATATTGTGTTTGTTCTATATTTAAGTTGGTTGGGGGTCTGGATATTGTGTTTGTCCTATATTTAAGTTAGTTAGGGCCCTGTTTGTGTATATTCTATATTTAAGTTGGTTGGGGGTCTGGATATTGTGTCTATTCTATATTTAAGTTGGTTGGGGGTCTGGATATTGTGTCTATTCTATATTTAAGTTGGTTGGGGGTCTGGATATTGTGTTTGTTCTATATTTAAGTTAGTTAGGGCCCTGTTTGTGTATATTCTATATTTAAGTTGGTTGGGGGTCTGGATATTGTGTTTGTTCTATATTTAAGTTGGTTGGGGTCTGGATATTGTGTTTGTTCTATATTTAAGTTAGTTAGGGCCCTGTTTGTGTCTATTCTATATTTAAGTTGGTTGGGGGTCTGGATATTGTGTCTATTCTATATTTAAGTTAGTTGGGGGTTTGGATATTGTGTCTATTCTATATTTAAGTTGGTTGGGGTCCGAACATTGTGTCTATTCAATATTTAAGTTGGTTGGAGGTCTGGATATTGTGTTTGTTCTATATTTAAGTTGGTTGGGGGTCTGGATATTGTGTTTGTTCTATATTTAAGTTAGTCAGGGCCCTGTTTGTGTATATTCTATATTTAAGTTGGTTGGGGGTCTTGATATTGTGTTTTTTCTATATTTAAGTTGGTTGGAGGTCTGTATATTGTGTTTGTTCTATATTTAAGTTAGTTAGGGCCCTGTTTGTGTATATTCTATATTTAAGTTGGTTGGGGGTCTGGATATTGTGTCTATTCATATATTTAAGTTAGTTGGGTGTCTGGATATTGTGTCTATTCTATATTTAAGTTGGTTGGGGTCTGGATATTGTGTCTATTCTATATTTAAGTTGGTTGGGGGTCTGGATATTGTGTTTATTCTATATTTAAGTTGGTTGGGGGTCTGGATATTGTGTCTATTCTATATTTAAGTTAGTTGGGGGCATGGATATTGTGTCTATTCTATATTTAAGTTGGTTGGGGGTCTGGATATTGTGTCTATTCTATATTTAAGTTAGTTGGGGGTCTGGATATTGTGTCTATTCTATATTTAAGTTGGTTGGGGTCTGGATATTGTGTCTATTCTATATTTAAGTTGGTTGGGGTCTGGATATTGTGTTTATTCTATATTTAAGTTGTTGGGGGTCTGGATATTGTGTTTGTTCTATATTTAAGTTGGTTGGGGGTCTGGATATTGTGTTTGTTCTATATTTAAGTTAGTTAGGGCCCTGTTTGTGTATATTCTATATTTAAGTTGGTTGGGGGTCTGGATATTGTGTCTATTCTATATTTAAGTTAGTTGGAGGTCTGGATATTGTGTCTATTCTATATTTAAGTTGGTTGGGGGTCTGGATATTGTTCAATTCTATATTTAAGTTGGTTGGGGGTCTGGATATTGTGTCTATTCTATATTTAAGTTGGTTGGGGTCTGGATATTGTGTCTATTCTATATTTAAGATGGTTGGGGGTCTGGATATTGTGTCTATTCTATATTTAAGTTGGTTGGGGGTCTGGATATTGTGTCTATTCTATATTTAAGTTGGTTGGGGGTCTGGATATTGTGTCTATTCTATATTTAAGGTATTTGGGGGTCTGGATATTGTGTCTATTCTATATTTAAAAGTTAGTTGGGGTCTGGATATTGTGTTTGTTCTATATTTAAGTTAGTTGGGGATCTGGATATTGTGTCTATTCTATATTTAAGTTGGTTGGGGTCTGTATATTGTGTCTATTCTATATTTAAGTTAGTTGGGGGTCTGGATATTGTGTCTATTCTATATTTAAGTTAGTTAGGGCCCTGTTTGTGTATATTCTATATTTAAGTTGGTTGGGGGTCTGGATATTGTGTCTATTCTATATTTATGTTAGTTGGGGGTCTGGATATTGTGTCTATTCTATATTTAAGTTAGTTGGAGGCCTGGATATTGTGTTTGTTCTATATTTAAATTAGTTGGGGGCCTGGATATTGTGTTTGTTCTATATTTAAATTAGTTGGGGGTCTGGATATTGCGTTTGTTCTATATTTAAATTAGTTGGGGGCCTGATTATTGTGTTTGTTCTATATTTAAATTAGTTGGGGGTCTGGATATTGTGTCTATTCTATATTTAAGTTGGTTGGGGGTCTGGATATTGTGTCTATTCTATATTTAAGTTATTTGGGGGTCTGGATATTGTGTCTATTCTATATTTAAAAGTTAGTTGGGGTCTGGATATTGTGTTTGTTCTATATTTAAGTTAGTTGGGGGTCTGGATATTGTGTCAATTCTATATTTAAGTTGTTTGGGGATCTGGATATTGTGTCTATTCTATATTTAAGTTGGTTGGGGTCTGTATATTGTGTCTATTCTATATTTAAGTTAGTTGGGGGTCTGGATATTGTGTCTATTCTATATTTAAGTTAGTTAGGGCCCTGTTTGTGTATATTCTATATTTAAGTTGGTTGGGGGTCTGGATATTGTGTCTATTCTATATTTATGTTAGTTGGGGGTCTGGATATTGTGTCTATTCTATATTTAAGTTAGTTGGAGGCCTGGATATTGTGTTTGTTCTATATTTAAATTAGTTGGGGGCCTGGATATTGTGTTTGTTCTATATTTAAATTAGTTGGGGGTCTGGATATTGCGTTTGTTCTATATTTAAATTAGTTGGGGGCCTGATTATTGTGTTTGTTCTATATTCAAATTAGTTGGGGCCTGGATATTGCGTTTGTTCTATATTTAAATTAGTTGGAGGCCTGATTATTGTGTTTGTTCTATATTTAAATTAGTTGGGGGCCTGGATATTGTGTTTGTTCTATATTTAAATTAGTTGGGGGTCTGGATATTGTGTTTGTTCTATATTTAAATTAGTTGGGGGCCTGATTATTGTGTTTGTTCTATATTTAAATTAGTTGGGGGTCTGGATATTGTGTTTGTTCTATATTTAAATTAGTTGGAGGCCTGGATATTGTGTTTTGTTCTATATTTAAATTAGTTGGGGGCCTGATTATTGTGTTTGTTCTATATTTAAGATAGTTTATATGTCATCTGCTGATATAATCAGTTAGTTCAGAAAGTGCACGTTAAATACCTCAAATAAAATTGTAAAAATGCCGTGCAAAGCAAATAGAGATCAAATTCTGGTCCCCCTCAGGTGTGATCACCCAGTGCGTGGCCCCTGGGTACCTCAGCAACGTACTCAACATCATGCAGAACCCCTTGTGGACGCCTCACCCTGAGACGGTGGCCGAGGAGAGCCTGGACACCGTGGGGCTCGTGGCCACCACCACGGGGTTCCTGCCACACGCCATCCTAGGGGACATCCTCAGGTTCATGGAGTGGGCGTGGCCCTCGGGGCCTCCAGACTCGTCAACTACAGCATGGCCATGATCCGCTTCCACATACTGGACAACTTCTACAAGTTCTAAGCAGGAGAAGTAACGGTTCATCAACTTCCTGACATCCGACGAATGTTCGACGACTCTTGAGCATTCAAACTGTAGATTAAACTGCTTACAAGTATTTAATTAGTTGACGAAACAATTAGCCATACGATGTCCACGATCCTTTCACACGCATCTGAAAATTTTGATCAAATTTGTTAACCTTGGGAAAGTTCGTTAACTTCAAGATGGCTAATGTAAATTCTTAAACATTTTAAATTACAATGAGCTACAAAATCACCCCATGTGTTTTTTAAACTTAAATTTACTCAATATCATTTGATTTATTAACACCGGATTTTTATTGCCTGTTCAGGCTATACGTATATTTATATGATGATTAAACTCTTGGGGTAAGGAGGAGGAAGGAAGTATTTGAGAGGTAATCTACCCTCATTTGCGTGGAAGGAGAGTGGGAAATTATTTAGGGAAAACCACCCTCAATAGATCCAACCGGAATTCGAACCCCAATCTTCCTCGTCTTCAGCAGGCCAGTCTAACACGAGTGTGACGCCTTAGACTATTTGGCCACCGAAGTGGGATAGTTAATAACAATTTTGACTGAAATATATCAAATAAAAACCGGTAACATATTTAATTTTTGAACTTTTTTTTTACGAGTAGGTTACACTTAAAAAATAACTTGATTTATTTCCATACTACGGAAATCGTTATTGAGATTGAATTAAATGTTTGTCAACAACAGATATTATATTTATGTGTAGTGACAAAATGACAAAATTTTATATTGGACCACCCACATCGGAGGGACACACGGTTTAAGGTGTAAGTTTCGTGATAGTCTACAATGCCGGAAGTTGTGGTTCGAATATCGGCTGGGTGTACGAAGAAGCTTTTTTTTTTCATGTGTGATCTCTTTATCTCTCCTACGAAAATACTAGTACACTTCTTCTAAATCCAACCATCCTCATCCTGTGGACCTATTAGTGTGATTAGTACATAGTGTATGTTTAGTCAGACGTGGTGGTAAAAATAATAATAATAATTAAACCATTGTCAGTTTTGTCGCAAGGTTGGGTTAAGAAACTCCGGACAGTTTGCTGATGAAGGACGAGACGTTTGTTTATGTTGCCTGTGACAAGCCTTGAGGGTAATAGGCTTACAGGTTGTCTGTCCATCAACCTGAAAAACAGGGAAATGTCAGGGAATGTTCAACAAATTTCTGGACCTTTTACATAGTCACTAAAAAAAAAACATACAACTTTTATCTACATTGGTCAAAATAAAAATGTCTTCTAATTAATACACAGCGCTAATCTCGTATAGCACAGTTGTCCTTGTTGAGAATACTAATTTCCAATTCTCAAAATCAACATGCAATTTTCATGTCGTCTTTAGCTTAAGGTGCGTAATGCTTATACGCATGCTTGAGAATTAGATTACGTTATAGAAAGAAGAAACTAAAACTATCTAACTGAAATCTAATTTAGATCGCACTGCCCAAAAGCCCATCATCACTATGTCGATATCCCCTTCATAGAGTGACACAATTTCATAATGAGTGTGTGCATGGAAATATTATTACATCAAGTTTCAATCTTAATTAAAATATTTTTAATATACTCAATAATTTATAGTGGCTGGAATAATTTGAAATTGTCTCTGGAAAACCTGGAATTTTAAAATATAGTTTGGCTGGGCATCCTGTTAAATAAAAGCAAATAGTAACAGGATGAGAAGGGACTGGCCTTAAATAATTGCGCATACATTTGCTAGGAGAAATGACGGAAAACCACTAAGGTGATTATATCTCACGAATCCGGACTTCACGGTTCAGAGTACTTGATACTGCTCTTAACTTCTCGAACTTTCCTCCAAGAGTGTTCACACAAAGATCTGTCGTGGCTCTACAGACGCCTTTCTTTCGGTATGGTTAGTTAATTAAGTCAATCGATTACGTGATTAAGAAAGATGTGTATAGTGAAACTCAATCGAAATAATCCGTATCCACAAGTGTCAGTAAACGTAGACTCAACTTGAACTTGATGGGGAGCACAGTTCCGTAGAACAATCAATCACTTGCAAACAAATGAATGAAACCTCGAGGTGCACATTGAAATGATAAGCAACATGGCGGGGACGCGGAAGATTATTGAGGAGTATTATTATTATTATTACCACCGCGTCTTACCACCCGTTCGGGTTATACTCATTTACACTAATGTGTAATGGTAGGGTGATTGTGAGATGAAATGAAGGACCTACAGTTTAACGTGGGATCCGAACCACGGTGGAGGCCTGGCATTCCACATATTCACAAGTTGTGATTAATACACGTCTTGTCAGAGGTGAAGGAAGGGTTTTGTAATGAGATAAATCTGTGCCGGGACCTAGGATTGAACCCCGGACCCCCAACACAGAAGTTCGACACCTTACTCCTAGAGCCCACTATTGAGGAGTAAAACGGCCATTTACGAGGAGGGTTATAAGTACACTACGATTATACTGAAAGTTATCGATTTTACCTTGATGGATTTATACTATGATCCTGTATTACCATAGTGGAATAATGTCAAGGCTGTTCATGATAGGTTTTTACCTGGATGACAGTTCAAAAATCTTGTGTTTAGGTTTTGGGTTGACAACACTTGTAAAAGATCACTGTTTTTTTATAAATATTAAGTTTTTTTAATCCCATGTTATATTTTACATTTAAAATAACGTAAACTTATGTTTTCTAACACTGTTTCATTACTTTTAATAATCTATTTTTACCCAATCTGAAACAATATTTTAAACATAATTAAAAAGTATTTATTCTCCGTTTTGGAACGTTACTGATTTTGTGTAATATAGTGCATACCTTTTAATACAGGCATCATATTTACTTGGAAAAGAGAAAATACTTGTAATTTATTTAATATATTATAAATTATTTTATGATTATTTTATTGTATTTTGAAATATTTAACTGAATAAAATATTTGTATCCACTGCGTGGGTGAATCATTGTAAAAAACTTGTTTCCGTCACGTTCAATCACATGGTTTAAATTCGTCGGTCACCATTTTGAAACTATGTTAATTAGATCATCCAAGTAAACTAAGGTCGTGAATGTATTATAGGGCAGGTTTGCTACTTACAAGGTAAATGAAGGGTGCATCTTATCTCTCAGTGAAATACTGGTCGGTCGGACGACACAGTTCCATCACGACAGGCATGTGGACAAACGTATAAATCTCGTCTTGTCTGGTTTAACGGTTTACGAGGGCGATCCTGGTTCAAATCCTGACCAGGTGTACTGATTTTTTTTTTTCATTTTGGTTTCTCACTCCCTCTAAAGATATACCTTACCTACCCTTACCCCATAATTATATGTATTATATAAAGCAGCCCATGACTTCTTTGGTGCTGAGTGACAGCTCACAGCTGACAGCTAAAAGCTTTGAAAAGTTACCAGACCAAATTATGTATCCCTACGCCGAACCATATGATCTGCAAAAACATGTGTTTAGCAGCTGTCACTTCCGACATACAAGATTTAGGTATATACCTGTCAGAAGTCAGCTGTGAGCTGTCAGTCAGCACCAAAGAAGCCATGGGGCTACTGTAGATAGCCCAGATGGACACAGGAGGAAAAAGACTACTTAATGTCAGGAATTGTGGATGAGGAGTGTATCTTTTGAGAAAATGCAAGAGCATTATCCTTGAAGAGATGGTAGTAAAACCAACTCCGATGCACCAGGTTAGACGATTTTTGATAATGGTCTTAAAAAAGTCAACCCGTAACACATTGAAGGTTAGTGCGAGGAAGGATTACGTTAGAATCGCAATACATTAACAATCTTCCTGAGGCACTAACTACTAGTTTCTAGATGTAGATGTTTAACCAAAAGACAGGTTTAGGTTATTTTAACATTAATTCAGCAATGCGGACAATAAGGAGGCAATCCATCCACTACAGCTGATGGTGGAAGACGCCATGTTGGATGGTTAGATCCTCCATTTAGGATGTGATTATTTATTTTTGAATGCTAGAGCCGTTATATTGACTGTGATATTTTGAGGTCAGACTTTCCATTATTCTAAGATCTGTCAATTTAGGATATAACCTCCATTATGGCTGTCATGGACTATTTTGAGGGTTAGAACCACTTTTTTTGAGTGATGAGATGGTTTATTTTAATCATAACTTAAATGCTTATCTGAATACGGATTTTTTTTTGCATAGGATAAAAATAAGAAAATTTACCACTAGTTATTCAAAGTTCAAAATATCTGAATATTTCAGATGTCCCTAACAGTCGGTGAAGACAATGGGTGTGACGCACATATCAGTCGGACCTGAAGATGGATAGTAAATAAGACATGGGTTCGAGCATCAGTTGATAACCCGTCTCTGCAATTCACTGGACGCTTTCAGCCTCAAATATCCGGAATTTTTTCCAATTTCGGAAGAAACTACGCAGAAACAAAAGGCCATGCCGTCACTATGAACTGTATTGGTATGTACAGATATAATTAGTACGAGTATTTATGGTAGTGTTGATTGAATATGTGTGTATGTGTGAACTTGATATATTGAAAGGAATCTCAAGAGGAAATTGATAAAGACAGAAAGCGTTTGTGTCCAAAATAGGAACCCCACCCTTAGAATGACTGACCTAGTTCCTAATAGGAAGCCGGAACTCGAAAGAATAGCTCTCATTAAATATAATAGATTCCGTGCCAAAACAAATTGTCACATCCAAAATGGCAGTTTCCTCCAGCGATATGTAGTCGAGTCGTAGATAGAATATCTCTCCCCAGCGAACTCAAAGGGGGGCATGCGGGGCATTTATCCCTCTCTCCCAAAGCTGCATACAATTTCATTAAGAACTTAAATTATATGAAGTATAAACAAGAATAAAGAGCATTGAAGATGTGTCGAGTGTAATTCCTATATTTTAAAACCACTTGTAATTATTTTTTAAATCAGTTAAGCACGTTTAAAGCTCCCCCCCCCCTCCTGCCACCTCTTGATCCCCCCCCTTTTTTTAAAGTGCAGAAATGATAGATGATTATCAAAATTGCTTTCCTAAGCTACTATAAAATAATCTCAAATAGATTCTAAAACCATTTAATTATTAATACTTTTGCTTGACTTCCAACAGTTAGGGACCTGTGTACCCTATAAACCCCCCAACCCCAAAAGTTTCATTTTGGTTACAGTCTTGATCATGAGCCCCTCTCCACCCCCCTCCCCAAGTAAATTTCTGGTCTTACCCCCGCCTCTTCTTGACAGGACAGACTACCTCACACTTCTGAAGATAAGATGGATACCATTTCAAGTGAATAAACCAAAAATCCTCTGATGTAGACGATTTAAAAAAATATATGTTTAACAAAAATTACTACGTCAAGATAAAACATTTTGTTACAATGTAAGGCGGCTACCTTTAAAATTATTTAAGAATAAATTATTTTTATTTCAATGCTATATCTATAAAACTCGATGAATAAAACCTAAATACTATCTTCCTGACTTGTTGCTATGTCACAGGTAGGCAACGTCGTTATTAAAAAAAAAAGGACAAATGATCCATTTGGGCGCTTGCGAAATGGGCACTGGGAAGATTGGGCGCCAAGATAACTGGGGCCCGGGTCAATAAAAAAAATTATAATAGTTGTAAAAAAAATCAAAACAAAAAGGCAATCATGCGCAACCCTATATATATATATTTTTATGTTCCCTCATGATGAAAGCAAACAAAAATTCAGTTAGGTTAGGTTATATTTTGCGATTTTTTTTTTATTTTTCATGGTTTTTGTGGTATAACAAATTTTCAAAATTTTATAATATCAATTAGTCTAACTTTATAAATATACACAAATTAAATTTCGTTTATCATGATTTTTTTAAACCGCTTAAAAAATTAATGTTTGAGTAAAAACAATTATAACGTTTTTACACTGGCACCCAGTTGTCTTAGTTCCCACTCTTATCAGTTCACGAGCACCCAGTCGGTGGTGCCCAGTTGCCCTAGACGGAAGTACCCGGTGTTTACAGGGAGAATTGTTTTTAGTTTAGTGATTATTTTACTTCCAACTGGTTCTTTTTATTAATTTTAAAAATTCTAATCAAAATTTTAAAATCAAGACTTCATATTGCAAATGTGTTACTAATTTTTTAAATCCCAGACCCCTGCGCGCGATATATATCGCGCATTGCCCGGTCATGACAGACAAACCAACTCAACATTCTATCAATACACAAGTTAATTGTATGAATATGACTGAACTCTCGTGTTCGAATGTAGGAAACGTTAATCGTTTGGCCGCAATCTTGAATCGACAGGTATATAATATTTTACGCCCCGGAAAGGTAACAAAGCGTGACACAGACTTATTTCCGAGCACGGCACTGACTAGCCTCATTGGGGCCCTCAACAAGTATAACTATTCAATAATAACTATAGCATGCCACAGTAGAACTATACCTTGTTCGTGGTAGGAAGGGATGTTCGGAAGGTCTTTTTTCCTACAAAATCCTACTAAACAGTAGAAATCTGACCTGGAAAAACGCCTTTCAGGCATCCCTTCTCCCATCATGAACTGGGTACCTATAGACCGATTTTGGTAGGAAGATCAGTAGAAATTAGTTACTAAAGTTAATAAAACAACTTTAATATATCCATACATCAAGTCATGTTATCTGCAGCTGTAACTTTTTATAGATATTATCAATATCTATAGAATAACACAAATAATATAGTAAAATATTATCGATGTTGGCCACAAAGAAATATGTTTGAATTTTCTCTACTGTTCCTCCAATCAAAATCAGAGTATATATTCCCTTACCACTAACCAGCATCGTCCCTCCATCGCCAAGAGGATGCTGATGCATTATTATTATTATTATTATTATTATTATTATTATTATTATTATTATTATTAAGCACCACGTCTTACGACCCGTTCGGGTTATACGCACTTAACGCACTCAACTACAGTAGCCCCATGGCTTCTTTGGTGCTGACTAACAAGCTCACAGCTGACTTCTGACAGTCAACATTTAGGTATATACCTAAATTTTTACTGTCAGAAGGGACAGCTGCTAAACACATGTTTTTGGAGATCATATGGTTTGGCGTAGGGATACATAATTTGCTCTGGTAACTTTTCAAAGCCGTCAGAAGTCAGCTGTGAGCTGTCAGTCAGCACCAAAGAAGTCATGGGGCTACTGTAGTATAAACCCCTATGATCACTTATGTACTGGGTTTGCACACATGTTTATATTTATTTTTGTTGATATGGTATGTAATCACTTTTATATAAGTATGAATTCTTTTTGACAAGATATTGACCCATTTTGGTCGGGCATTCATTTCCTTTAGTTTGGCACGCACCTTTTTAAGCTGCACCTGGACACTTTTACATAATATTATGTTAATCAATTAAAAGTAACGCTTTGTGTAACTCCACAATTGAGACGTTTAATACAATATATTTGTGAGTGCCTGCAGCCAAACGAAATTTGAACTATACTCTCGTAATTTTACCTATACCTCTATTATGGGTACCAGAACCATTAAAATGTATGCAAACTAAACGGTGAGAAATCCAAATATCTGTAATCTAATAAACAGTAAACTTAAAAATACTTGTTTACTCCATTTAAATTAGCCATCTTCATTGTTTGAATTGTTTTAATTGTTTGTTGTCCTCAATTCATTTCTGATATTAATTATTTTAATATGGTTTCATGTATTTATTTTTCTGAATGATGGTCACCATTTGACTTAATAATTATGTTATGTCATGAATATTTTTAATCTTTTTATTTTTACCTCATATAATTTAATGCTTATCGAAAGCGTAACTTGGATTTGTTTCTCAATATTAAAATATATTTAATTTTAACCTGTTAATAATTCTAACTTTTTATTAATTTCTTTTGTATACTATCCTTTCACCTTTATATTATAACCTTAGGTATTTCGAAGTCTTAACCATAACTATTACTGCTCCTTACTTATTTAAATTTTAGAATGTTTTCTAAAATGATTAAAAAATATCAGTTTAACATGAATTCATGAAAAGTGCAAGTCAAATGGTTGGAAGAAAGATACCTTTAGACGAGCCCTATTTGATCCACATCTATTGATAATCTTTCGCCATTCTCATCTGCCGCCTCAGTACCCACATCAATACTGATAGTGTCAACAGATAGCAGGTTTTTTAATCGCCGCGTCTTCATACCTGTTCAGGTTATACGCATGTATGATAATTGCTCTAATTAGTTAGGGAGGAGGAAAGAAGCATGTTATAAGTAATCTACCTGCATTTGCCTGGAGGGAGAGTAGGAAACTACCCGCAGTAGACTCGACTTGGATTCAAACCCCGATTTCCCCGTTATCAGCAAGCCAGTCCAACACGAGAGTGACGCCTTGGACCATTCGACCACTGAAACGGGACAGGTATCAGTAGTTGAACAATGACTTACATGAAGTACGCGTAATGAATAATAACTCATATGTAATGAAATAAAATTCTTACATTAGTAATAATGTTTCAACAAAACAAGTATCCCAACTGTTTAAAATTCTCAAGTTGGATGAATATTTTTCAGAACATAAAACTAAATGTATCCAGATGTGTTAGGAAATCTCCTCAAGCTCCTGGATGATATTTATTAATAGTTTCAGAACATAAAACTAAATGTATCCAGATGTGTTAGGAAATCTCCTCAAGCTCCTGGATGATCATTTATTAATAGTTTCAGAACATAAAACTAAATGTATCCAGATGTGTTAGGAAATCTCCTCAAGCTCCTGGATGATCATTTATTAATAGTTTCAGAACATAAAACTAAATGTATCCAGATGTGTTAGGAAATCTCCTCAAGCTCCTGGATGATCATTTATTAATAGTTTCAGAACATAAAACTAAATGTATCCACATGGGTTTGGAAATCTCCTCAAGCTCCTGGATGATCATTTATTTATTTTGCTGTTGTCTATAACGACTCTGTGTCGGCATCTTATATTTTCTTTTGTTTAATATCCCCACACCCTATTGCAAATACTTGTGTAATATAACCACTTAGAAAACCTTATCTTTCTACCTTATGGAACAAATAGAACATGGTGCGACTTAAAGAAAGACAGGAAGAAGCTTCTAGAACAATTTCTTTCGAATAATATACCAGAAATAAAGGCTCCTTTTTTAATTCTGTCCACAGCCTTACTGAGAAACGTTCCGCGCTAAACTAATTTCAAAGGTAAAATTAAGTCCGCGACGCGTTTTGCTGTCTAGCTTAAACTGCTGCATCTTGTGTGCAAACATAATTATTCAGGATTGATTGTTTTTAAATTGATAAAATCAAGTCTACAAAATAACAAATTATTCACAAATAATTAGCATTAAAACCGGACTCCTATCATTATCACGCCAGATCCTAATAAAAGATTCCACTACGAAAGAGTCGACTTGCGACCCATAACAACAACTCCCCGAGAAAATCTTCTCCCCTACAACTTGAATTCGACGTCGTAGAGATTCAAACTCAGGACTTTACGAGATAAAAGCAACCTTATAATTTGGCTTTGGCAACGTGGCGTTTCCAACAAAACACTCCCCAGTAAAGAATCAACTCTCTACATGTGTGTACCTATTTTTAAAATTTGATTTGAAATATGACATTTAAATGGTAGACCGCGTACAATTAGTTCTCTGTAACACAAATTAAATGATTCTTAACCGATGTTCACTTTTATTCACTATGGTTGAAGACATTTTAATTTTGATCTTTAAGCTCTAGATAGTAACTCGTTTCCACAAATTCGAATTATGTGTAGGCCCCTAAATTAAACTTTTGTTTGGTAACTAGAGATTTTAATTCTTGCTATTATTATTATATTATTATTATTATCACCGCGTCTTACTACCCGTTCGGGTTATACGCACTTACGCTAATGTGTAATGGTAGGGTGATTGTGAGATGAAATGAAGGACCTACAGTTTAACGTGGAATCCGAACCACGGTGGGCCTGGCATTACCCACATTCACAAGATGTCTTGCCAGTGGTGAAGGAAGGGTTTGGTAATCAGATAAATCTGTGCCGGTACCGAGGATTGAACCCCGGCCGCCAGCACAGAAGTCTGACACCTTATCCCTAGACCACCAAGTCACCCTTTTAATTCTTGCTAATCTAATTAATAACATGCTCTCATTTATTTTTACTGACACGCAGAAACACGCACATAAATATTAATACAAAGGATCTGTGGGATATGTTTTATTCATGGTGTATAAACATCAGCAATGGTATAAGCAACATGTCTATTTATACATTTGTTCCAACACCAACTACATCCTCGTCCATTACCTTCATCAACATTTTGTTTGTTCTTATGTATCATCAACATATTATACTATTTGTGTAATAAACAATGTGATCTAGATTATTTCTAATGTACTCAAAATTACAATTTGTCCACCAAGATATGCCATACATCTCGACTCCAAACTAAACCAATTACGGTACAGATAATATAAAATCATTCACACTAAGGACGTAGTCACCGAAGGTTTCGTCCAAGGTTTGCAAATTGTTTGCAAATTGATTTCTAGCGATTACTCGGTCTTCGGTATTTACATCGGAGGGCATGTCCTCTTCTTCAGATGAGAACAATTGGGTTGGCAATGTACCTGTTCCTTGGCTAAACGGTGAGGGCCAGTGATTATGACGATGATTCTGATGTTGGGGATAGCGTGGTAATGTTGGTGATCGTCCTGACTTGATCTCGGTAACACCACCACAATGTCGCCTTTATGGAAACTGTAAACTGCACATGTCATATCGCACAAGTACGATTCCTCGATTCTCTCGTACTTCTGATGTGTTGTTGATAGAGTCAAAAAGTTCAAAGAAGAATCGTTGCTGTGTTTTACCTTCATCATAGACTTGATTAGCTATTGTGTATACCATCTTACATAGCCACAGTGTGTAGACTTTCAGTATCGTCACGCGTTACGGTCATAAAGGCACGTTCCGTATACGTACGACCCACAAATGTTAAGGGAACGCTATCCGATCTAAACATGTTGGTTACTTATACTCCATTCACGGTAGGAATTACTCTTTGAAAGGTCCTTTTTCCTACCAATATCCTACTATATATAGATTTCTGGTAGGGAAAAAGGCCTTTCAGAAAACAATTCCCACCGTGAACAAACTTTACTGTGTTTAGAATTAGTAGTAAAACTACAGTGATAAATTTTATAGCCACTTGTTTAATTACAAAAATAAAATCAGGTGGTATGTAGGTAATCATATTTCAACATCAAACATCCAGAAATATTCTAAAGGGTTAAGCCATCTTCATGAGTATCAGCATATAATTTTGATTTACTACATTCCAACTTGATTTGTGTGTAGGTATAGTGTCCCTAAAGCCTATAATCTGTTGTAATTTCTCTTTGACTCACGAGTTTGAAAAATACTATGAACGGTCTTGACGAGTTGTTTTAGTCCATTGTTGTAGGCAAGTATTGCAACTACTGCCGATTTTTAGTCATCTTCCTTGCACTCATTCAAAATTAATATGTGTGGGCGTGTTCATCAGTTAAAGATCCAAAAATACACGGTAAAACAACACACAACACCAGCAGCATCTATGGTCAGGTTGAAATGAGACGCAATGGGCAGGTGTAAGTCACAAGTCGGGTATCCGGTGTTTCCATGTGTAGAAGGGAGGGAGGCATGATGGAATGATGGCTTAGTTCCATGTGAAGAAACAAGACGGCTGTAACCCCTCCCCCCCTTCCACCAAATCATTTGAATGACAGATCAACTCTAACAACAACATCTCGTCAACTCGGTGCTCAGTCAAGAGACATTAGAGCTTATATTTCTGCCTCACAACTCCATTTGCATTCGAGAACGCTACTGTGGGCTCCTTCATCTTCTGTGGTCCTTTACGGAGGTGCAATGCCAAGGTAGATCTGCTGTCGGATTATATACTCCATGAGCAGATGGTCCCGGTTGTTTCTCGCAGAGGACTGGGCCTTTTTCAAGAGACTCGGTGAAAAGGGAAAAGGATCCTGTCTAGGTCTAGGTATATAATTAAATTTTTGTGCTTCGAGGCCTCTAACTTTGGAGTCAGGGAGAATGAGAGATAATGAAACAAAGGTATTTGTAGGATGAGTGGAATTGTTCAAGAGGTGAGTAGTAGTTGGGGATGAGTTCTCGACTGAAGAGGTTTAGATAGGGGCCAGCCGAGGATGGCTCCAGTAGAATAGCTTTGGCTGATCCTCATTCTGGGGTAAATGGGAGATCTCTGTAGCGTTACCAAAAGCATCAGGCCCCTTCATGCTATCTGTCGTCCCTTATTGAGTTTTGGAGGCTCGTGAATGAGTTCCTGATCAGTGCTGTAACTTTGGAAGATAACGTCTATCCTCCGAACACCCAACAGTCTCGTGGCTCCCACCCCTTTTAAGAGTATTCATTATTGAAGTGCGCTTACCGGGCGTCTGAGAAACAACGACGTTTGGCTATTTCTACTTCTACTAGGTCTAGCTACCCCATTTTTTTGGGGATGGCATCTGTGTTAAACACTTCACAAGAAAAAGCTTTCCTTGGATACCATCAGGCTTCTAGAGACCCTTTATCAAGGCCCTGTACAAACGTTATCACCCTAACTTATAAGATTCACGAAATATTTAACGGCTTAGACATATAAAACCGCGTCCAAACAAACGTGCACATCGATTTCTTGACATATACAGCTTTTATATGTAATTATTTGGTATTTGATCATTTAGTATATAAGCTCAAACTGGATGCGAACCTATTGTCCCACTGGACACTACAGCTATGGTTCATGGTTTAGATGTGGAGGGTAGAAGAATACCCAGAACTGTATACCTTGTACTAGTGATGCTTTCCAACTTAATTCAGAATATAATTAATTTAAAGTAAACTAATTTCATGTGAACGACCATCCGCCATTGCGAGTATTGGCCAAACTAGTAACTATCATTAAAATGTGTGCATAATTTGGTACTCGTCTAGTATGGGTCTAATTCTCAGTCATGTTTAGTTAAAACGCATGCGCAGAAGAGATGCATATGATGTGAGATTACACCTAATTTCAAAGCTGAGGGAAATGCAGGTCTTATGGAGTTAAGATTTATCTTCGCTCTCTCTCTGTTCTTTGTTGCCAAACCTTTTAACTATTTCCATAATAGTATTTTTTTCAAGATTGAAGTTTATTAACTTTCTCTATTCCCCACATAATTATGCTTAAAACTATTTTATGTATGAAGCTTTTTTTCTCATAATTAATATACAAACAAATATATTACAACATGCATTTTATACTAAATGCTATAAATTACATTATTATTTGTTTTTAATCAGAAAATTAAGAAAGTCACTATCAATATCAATCAAAGCTTTAATTTTCTTTAGGGTAGTTAATTCATTGTTACGGTAAATTGAATGTACCTTTCTGTGAATTTCTGCTTGAGTAAAACTATCATATTTATCCAAACACTTCATTTGAGTAGAGTTATTTCTTTTGATTGGTGTCAGTAACTTTCCCTTAGTTTTGAATTCTTGTTTAATAGAAATCACTAACTTATAAGACACACTTGTAGCTTCTGCAGTCTGCATTGCCACTTGAGTTACTGAACAAGTTCCGTCTTTACGAACATAGGTGTAGACTCTTAACACCATTGCCCTTTCTTTACTACTTAATATTTTCCTCTTGGAATGTAATTGTTTGTAACAAGCCGTAGATTCCATAATTTGTATTATATTTTAACTATTAACAATACACTATTATTCAAATAAATATATTAATATGCCCATAAAGCTATAATTCCACAACCTTACGGCAAAAATACCAAACGCACAACCAACACATACACACAACATCTTAATGTGATCAATAACTAATATTTTTCTACACAGAGTTCTAATAAAATATGAGTGTTTATTTAGTTAATGTTTTTAAGTTAACTACTGGGAACACGAGACTCAGACTACTGTAACTGTATGACTGTACTGGAGGAAGAAGCACCATTTACTGGCAACACCGACAGCCCAGCATTGCCAAATTTGATATACATTTGAAGGAAGACTGATTACGGAAAACAAAAGAATGACAACGCTGTTGTTCAATAGTAAGCCTGCAGTTCCCTCAGCAATGAAATCAGGTGTAGCGAATTGGACAGTAGTTTCCGTGTCTTTCACACAAAGGCAGGCGAAATATCTTTGTTTTAAAAATTAGTATTGAAGGAAGTTTTCATTAAATGTATTTTATAAAGAGTATTAATTTAAAAAAAATACACATAATCTTTTGTTACAAAATATTTGCTAAGTTTTAATTTTCACATACACGTACCATTTTCTTAAAGGAATTATACTTTTGTTGGTCATATTAACTATCCACGAAACAAGGATGAAAACGATGAATGTATTTATACTCGTCATATGTTTCATCATCATCATTAGGTCATCAATCTTGTGATTAGTTTGACGCAGTCCTCCACTTTTGCCCATCCTCGGCCGAATTTTTTTTTCACATCTTTGTACATTCTTCTGCTAACATCGTCCTCCCTCTGATTCGTGTAGGCCCATTACAGTCTTGATCTCCATCTTGAATTTATCCCTTCCACATTTCCTTTTATAATTTATCTTCGTCAAACTATCGTGTATCAGTACATGACCTACCAAGTTAACTATCCTTTGCTGTACATCTTTCTAAAGTTTCCTTTCTTCATTTGCTCTTCTTAGCACTTCTGTATATTTTGATACCATCTCCATCCATGATATTTTCAACATTCTTCTCTAGCACCACATTTCAAATTCTTCCAATATTTTCCTTTCAGTAGCGCCAATGGTCCATATTTTCCATCCGTAAAGCACAACGCAACTAATTCACTTGAATGGGTATTAGACCTTGGCGCAGCAACACTTAAGACCATAGTACATGAGTTTTCACTCTTCATTACTCTCTCTTCCCACGCCATTGGACTGTCAGCTAAAGAGTGAGATAAGGAAGCTCAGTGTGTCACCCAAGCAGGTGAGCAATAACGACCCAAGTATGTATTTTTCAAAGACGCTGAGAGAGTTTGAAGGTTGAGCACCTCTGTGTCCTCCCTATCAACCGACTGGTGCGTTAAAACCTTGTGGTTGAGGTATAAGGGAGGTTATTATAGATCACTCTATCATAATTGATCTTTAATATGAGTCAATTTTTCGGACCACTTCTACAGCCTTAAGATATCGTATGCTACAAGCCTACGTCTAGAACCTTGTGGGCAGTGCCGTAAGATGATGGTGGTTGTCTTGTTACGCTACTATAGTTCTTACTTGCACTAGCTTTGGAGGTTGGCCAGGCCCCTATTCGATCTGAATTTCTAAGTTATTCGTATACCGGGAGATCGATTAACAATCAATACTAGACTATAAATACGGCCCTTAAAGATTGACACGATTTTCAACCGCCTTTATCAAACGGTTATAGGCTGATTTTGGTTGAAACGCAGTTCAGAAAATTCAGAAACATATTTCTTTACGGCCAACATTGATTTATTTTACTATATCATTTGTGTTATTTTATAGGTATTAATAATATTTATCAAAAGTGATCACTGCAGATAACATGACTTGACGTATGGATAAATTAAAATGGTTTTAATGACTTTGGTAACTACCAGATACAGTTCTTCCTACCGAAATCAGGGTATAGCTACCATTGGCTATAGCATAGCCGAGCAGAAATTCCCAAATGCCAGAAAGCAAGTGAGTTTAAAACGTTTTAGGTGTAGCTGTCTGTCAGTATGAGAACAAACATGAGAGGAGGAAAATACAAAGGACAATACAATTTGTGTTGTGACCCTCCTATTAAATGACATCATTCTATTCACAAAGATCCATTCTACGCTCCTATAACAGTGTGTTGTGACTAATAAATGACATCATTCTATTCACAAAGATCCATTCTACACTTCTATAACAGTGTGTTGTGACTATTAAATGACATCATCCTATTTACAAAGATCCATTCTACACTTCTATAACAGTTACCTTTCGTTTCCCATAATTTAGTTCTTAGTGATCAATAGAAATATGTGATTTCTTTTACTTTTCAGAGTGGAAAATGTCAATGTTTAAACAGTCTATATATTTATAGGGTCAAAGAAAATAGTTTTGTGCTCATTCCAGTAAACAACAAACTCGTGGACTTAAAAGTTCTGTCAATATTTAACAAGCGCAACATCTGATTGGCAATACTGTATATCAGCTTCTTAGAAAGCCCCCTTAAGACCACTAGGCCTTCGATGTGGGTTCAGACCACTAGACCTTCGAAGTGGGTTCAGACCACTAGGCCTTCGATGTGGGTTCAGACCATTAGGTCTTCTATGTGAGTTCAGACCACTAGACCTTCGATGTGAGTTCAGATCACTAGACCTTCGATGTGGGTTCAGACCACTAGACCTTCGAGGTGGGTTCAGACCACTAGACCTTCTATGTGAGTTCAGACCATTAGACCTTCGATGTGAGTTCAGACCACTAGGCCTTCAATGTGAGTTCAGACCACTAGACCTTCGATGTGGGTTCAGACCACTAGACCTACGATGTGGGTTCAGACCACTAGACCTTCGAAGTGGGTTCAGACCACTAGGCCTTCGATGTGGGTTCAGACCATTAGGCCTTCATGTGAGTTCAGACCATTAGACCTTCGATGTGAGTTCAGACCACTAGACCTTCGATGTGAGTTCAGACCACTAGGCCTTCAATGTGAGTTCAGACCACTATGCCTTCGATGTGAGTTTAAAGGGACTGCCCTAGGTTAAGGAGGCCGTATACCGGAGCGCTAAGATGCGTTGTAAAGTCCAGATATCCCGCGTTTTAAAATATTGCTCACGACAAAATATAGGATCAAACAAAACCTTACCTTCAAATTTTATAATTTTTAAAATATTCAAGAAAAGTTTAAATTAACTAATTTTCAAGGACTTTCACTTGAAATGTCTCTGTTTTGAGTACAAAGAAAA
>JBCFYV010000012.1:116502984-116585832 GCA_039000515.1 Timema cristinae | reverse complement strand
TGTGAATAACAAGTTTATGAAGAAAGGGCGCACAAAGAAAATCAAAGATATAATTGATTATTTAACTTCTTGTAGTAAAGGCTAAGTTTTTTTAATGGTATGCATATTACTGGCGCTTAGGCTATATGTATCTACTAATTTAAGTACAATGGATGAGCAGCGATACTATTTTATTTACTGTAGAAATAATATCAAAATTAAGATACAAATAAATATTTCTATATAACAATGCAGCGATTATTCTGATATTTCAAGTACTTTTTTAAAAAAAAAAAGCTCTTAGCTGAAAGTAAATGTTACTAACACTCTATAACGCACTTATTGTATGTTCAAAATCTCTTGTGCCTTGGCCGAGTTCGTATCACGCTAGTACTAAGTAATTTCAACCTAACAGGGAATCGAACTAGTCAAGTTATTGAGCTGATTAATTTACGCACTCAGTGCTCAGTCATAGCACTTTAGCAATATTGACCACGACATGAAGCCGATGATAAGTAAAATATATTTAAAACCATTAGAGTTAATGAACTTTTGGGTTCCCTATGCCATAAAGTAAGTAAGTAAGTAAGTATTTGATACCCGACCGCCTCTGTTGTATAGTGGTCAGATTTACTGGCTTCAGATACTGAAGTCCCAAGTTCGATCCCCAGTGCCCCTAATTGTGTCTGTGAAGCAGTGGGTCTGAAACGGAACCAAAATCAACCTCGTGAGGACAAATGAGGAGATAATTGAATGAATAAGTAGCGCTTCAGTCTAGAAAACTGAGATAGAAGTCTGGAGGACTCGTTGTGCTAACCACATGGCACCCTCAGCTTGAAAATGTTGGCCCTATCTTTGCCAACATACGGCAGCCTCTCGATTGGTATAGCCTGCTTGCAGGCTGACACCATGGAGATATTACTCAAGTTAAACTCTACCAATAGGATAAAAAATTATTCCCAAAAACATTTATTTCTGGAAAATTGTGTAAATCCTATAGATGTTTGAAAACTGTAAACGCCGTATTAAATAACAGATACCCGCTTCAGTTGCTGAGTGGTCTAAGGTGTCACTAGTGTTAAATTGGCCTGCTGATAGCGGAGCACTTGGGGTGCAAATCCTGGTCGAGTCTATTGAGGGTAGTTTTTCCTAAATTGTTTCCCCATCTTCCAAAATAAAAATGCTGGTAGATAGCCTCTCAAATGCTTCTTTCCTCATTACCACCCAATTAGATTATCATATATGCGTATAACATGAACAGGTAGTATGACGTGGTGATATCAGTAATAAAAATAACAGATATATTTATAGTCAAAATTTTTATAGTCTTCGAAATGAAACTGCTTTTAAAATATGTTATTGCCTCCTTAGCCTTTAAAATTTAAAAATTAGCCAAAGCACAGTGGCCAAATTTAGCACATTAAATTTTAGTTATTTTTTTATTTTACCTGCTTACTAATAAACTCAAATAAATGGTACAACAAAATCGTAGGCTACATACTCAATCGTATAGGTTATTTATTATAGTTAGTGACAAAACCTTCAAAAATAAGTTATCTCTAATTTTACCTTAAATAAATTTTTCTCTGATAAATAAGTGTACATTATTATTTATCACTACCCTCACCAGACATTTATTTGAAAAAAATTCAATAGTGGTACAACAGCTGGTACAGAACTAGTATAAAACTTTGGCATGAAAAAATTCAAAAGTGGTACAACAGCATTAACCTGGAGTCACCACTTTTATATGCTAATTACTCAAAATGGGTACGGGTACAAAACTTTTTCTTTGTGGTACAAAACGGTACAAAACTAGTACAAAACTTTGGCATCAAAAAATTCAAAAGTGGCACAACAGCATTAGCTTGGAGTCACCACGTTGATATGCTAATTACTCAAAATGGGTACGAGTACAAAACTTATTTGTGTTACAAAACGGTACAAAACTAGTACACAACTTTGGCATCAAAAAATTCAAAAGTGGTACAACAGCATTAACCTGGAGTCACCACTTTGATATGCTAATTACTCAAAATGGGTACGGGTACAAAACTTTTTCTTTGTGGTACAAAACGGTACAAAACTAGTACAAAACTTTGGCATCAAAAAATTCAAAAGTGGTACAACAGCATTAACCTGGAGTCACCACTTTGATATGCTAATTACTGAAAATGAGTACGGGTACAAAACTTATTTGTGTTACAAAACGGTACAAAACTATTATAAAACTTTGGCATCAAAAAAAGTTCAAAATCAAAAGGGGTACAACCGCATTTACCTGGAGTACGTGGAGTACTCACTTTGATATGCTAATTACTCAAAACGGGTACGGGTACAATACTTTTTCTTTCTGGTACAAAACGGTACAAAACTAGTACAAAACTTTGGCATCAAAAAAAGTTCAAAATTAAAAAGTAGTAAAACAGCATTAACCTGGAGTCACCACTTTGATATGCTAATTACTCAAAATGGGTACGGGTACAAAATGGTACAAAACTAGTACAAAACTTTGGTATAAAAAAAATTCAAAAGTGGTACAACAGCATTAACCTGGAGTCACCACGTTGATATGCTAATTACTCAAAACGGGTACGGGTACAAAACGGTACAAAACTAGTACTAAACTTTGGCATCAAAAAGGTTCTAAATTCAAAAGTGCTACTACAGGTTAATGGACGTCTAGCTGACTGGAATGGATAGGCTAATTTTTCTGCCCGAGAGTGTGATTGTATCTTGACGTTATGTCTCCCCACGTTTAGTCAAACTTGGTCGCCTACACACTTTACGGTCCGGCACTACACTTCTTATCTCTCTCAATTCTTGGAAAAAAGTTTTCTTGCGGCCTTTACTGATTACCGGTCGTGGTCGCCAGTCTCCCAGTTCTTTAAACAAACCAGTAATTCTGCCAACCTGATGGCTGGAATCCACCAGTTTGTATAACGTTAGCAACGCCATCTATTTTAGAGCTGAAAGCTCAACACAACCGCCAGAGAGGGTAGGCAGGGCCTTAACAAACTTAGAACCGTTATGATGTTCGACCCCCTCCCCTCCTAGTGACACAATATTCTTTGTTGATATATACAATTTGTGTTCAGAGTCAGAGAAAGACACATAGTGAGCAGCAGTTGAAATTTGAACACCAAACATTTCGTGTGTTTGTTTGAAAAGGTGTGTTTGTGCATATAGACTCAATCTGAATTTCACTTCTTGAGTTGGTGGTTGACTAATGAATATAAGTACCGAATAACTAGCGAAGAGCTAAATTTATTTATTTGAACAATGTTTATTATGGTTGAGTAGGCCATAGATTTCAGTTAATATTTTAAAATAAGAAACGGAGCAATCCGGCCGAAAATACAAGGATCTTTAATGAACTATTTTGTCAAAGGGAACAAAAGCGATAATGCTGGTACATGTGATCAACCAGATAATTTAAATAAAACAAATGAATCATTGTTGCTAACTGAATCAATTGCGATTGTAACCACAAAAACAACCAATCGGAAGAAATTTTGAAGAATCCTGTTAGTAGTTAATGTGATATAGGACGGTTTGTGTGGGTACGGCCGGACTGGGCGAGCGAGCGACTAAAATATAAAATAGAACACATTGGTTGTAATGAGAGGTGGCCAGACTGAGCGAGCGACTAAAATATAAAATAGAACACATTGGTTGTAATGAGAGGTGCACACACTGGAGCGAGAGACTAAAATATAAAATAGAACACATTGGTTGTAATGAGAGGTGCACACACTGGAGCGAGAGACTAAAATATAAAATAGAACACATTGGTTGTAATGAGAGGTGGACACACTGGAGCGATCGCTGCTTGAAAGAAAGAACTGGTTCCGGTACAGTCTAGTTTACAGGCGCTAGGCAATATTATTGTATGTTGGTTCATTGAGTGCTGGCAAAACTTCTTATTTTGATATATATCGATAATCGAAGAAACAAGTATTCGCCAAATTTTTTATATTAGCATCCTAAGGGGTGAAAACGGGGGTAAAAACTTGATTGATAAGCACGCATGCATATCTTTGAAACCATTTAAGATAGAAACTTAAGACTAGGGGAAAATACTATTATTAAAAAAAAAGTTTTCCACGTTTTTTCGAAAAAATCACCCAAGCGGGTCAACGGGGAAAGGGGGTCGAGTTGAGCTCTTTAATCTGTAAAAGTAGAGATGTGAAATTTAACAAGAATATTCACAAATACTTTCCAATGTGATAGAAAACTGATACCTAGCAAAAGCGAATGTGTTGGGGTTTTTCAACATTTACCAAACTAACCTAGAATCTTAAAATTCTGCAATTCTGCATTCAGGCACTAAACATATTTAAATCTGAACATTTAAAATTTTAAACTTGAATTCCTGGATATATCGTGGGGAGGAGGGGCATATAAGTAGAAAAAAATTCAATAAATGACACATCTTTTTTTTTTCGGGTAGTTTACTTAAGAGGACACTTTACATAAACGAATCTCCAATATTGATAATATATTTGCGCTACTCTTCAATAGAAATAACTTATTTTAATAAAGTTGTAGGACTATTAAAAATAAAGAACAATTATTTGAAATATGTTTTTATACAACCAACATTTTACTAGCCATAAGCAAATATTTATTTTTAAATAGAGATCGTATAAATGAAGTAGATTGCCATGCTCTTTGGTGAGCGGTGGTGTTTATTTTTTAAATAGAGATCGTATAAATGGAGTAGATTGCCATGCTCTTTGGTGAGCGGTGGTGTTTATTTTTAAATAGAGATCGTATAAATGGAGTAGATTGCCATGCTCTTTGGTGAGCGGTGGTGTTTATTTTTAAATAGAGATCGTATAAATGGGTAGATTGCCATGCTCTTTGGTGAGCGGTGGTGTTTATTTTTAAATATAGATCGTATAAATGGAGTAGATTGCCATGCTCTTTGGTGAGCGGTGGTGTTTATTTTTAAATAGAGATCGTATAAATGGAGTAGATTGCCATGCTCTTTGGTGAGCGGTGGTGTTTATTTTTTCTCAATATGTGCATTATTAATTATATAAATGTTCTTTGGTCGAATATGATGCGCTTTTCTCCTTGATTGAAGTTTCTTGTTTTGTTTAATTTAATCTATATAAAGTTTGTGCATTAATTCTTGTGGTGCGATGTAAAATTATTTTTATATTGAATTTTTTTTTTGGTTTGTATATCGAAGTTTCGTACTTGGTCAGCAAGAAAGTTTTTGTGGTGCAATACGATTTCAGATTTAAGGTTATTTGTTATAATTTTGTGTAATGGAGACCTAAAATATCTTGGTAGATGGTATAGAGGTGCCTCAACGTGCTGTGCCTATGAACGGTGATAGAGGATGTCTTTTTTACGCGTTATCATACACAGTGTTTGGCACTGAAAGTCTATGCCATGAGCTGCGATACCAGATAGTAGACTATATATCTGAGAATTGGGAACCACTTTGTCAGCAAGGAGACGTACTGTGTTGAAATGTCGAAGCTTAGCACCTGTGGTACCGCCCGCGAGCTGGAGCGGGCAGGACAGTTAGTTGTACCTCTGGAGGTTTGAGGTGTGCCGTAGTTGGCAATTATTAGTAGGTTTTGTGGAACCTGGTGAGGGTGTAAAGAGGTTCAGGTTTACTGGTGATCTGTCCGGGGATCACTTTGATGTTTACCGGGCAATTGAAAAGCTGCCATTTTTCTCCCCAGTTTATTCCACATCAACCCGATACTCTTTCATTGCAATGTCCCGACAATATTCCAAAGAAACAAGGTGGAAAAAAGCGCCGTGCTAGGGTTACGAATACAATAAGAGACAAACAAATGTCTGAATCTGCTGCTAAATACGATATAAAAATGACCAGAAGTGAATCTTGCTCCTGCTGTTGGATATTCACTGAAGCATCCAGAGGTTCATCGAGCTGCTGTTATATATTCACTGAAGCATCCGGAGGTTCATCGAGCTGCTGTTATATATTCACTGAAGCATCCAGAGGTTCATCGAGCTGCTGGATATTCACTGAAGCATTCGGAGGTTCATCGAGCTGCTGTTATATATTCACTGAAGCGCCCGGAGGTTCATCGAGCTGCTGTTATATATTCACTGAAGCATCCGGAGGTTCATTGAGCAACATCACTATATATCACAATCCGACATAATTATTGTAACAGGACGTAGCGTCGTGTCTTGTAACATGGGTCAAAAACCATAGTTTTTTTTAGAATGGTAGAAATATATTTAGGACCTGTGGGAAACAGTTTGAGAATCTGAAAATAACTGTTCGCACAAGACCTTACAAAAGCTGTGCCCAACATTTTTATGTTAAAAGGCACACTCTCGAATTAAAGCATTTTCAGCGGCACACTTGAAGTGATTAAAGAGCAGACACCAGTTGAAAAAATAAACTTTTATACATAAAATTTAATGAAAATAGTTAAGATATAATTATTGGTGGGTTTTAGATTCTTGCAGTGATAATAAATTAGGAAACTATAGTAATAATAGCAGCAAGTTATAGCTTTCATTTCTCTATTTATGATGAACATTTGCTCCTGTGGGCCCTATCTAGATCAGATCTCGTGGTTTGTCAAATGGGAACAAGCTGTGCGGCTAGGTGTAAGTGCCCCCCCAAGTATTTGTGGAGCCTGTTGCAACACTGTTGCCTTACAGTGACTAGAGAACTGTTAAAAGGTACTTTGTACTAGAGCTATTGCGACCTTTTTAAAACTCACCTTCACATAACCACAGTGTGTCTTGACGATGGCCACATATTCTGGAATTATGAGTGAAATCGATGACACCGATATTTTAAACAGGTACATCAAACTCTGATAGCCGTCACCTGTTGCCAAAAAACGAAGAGTGACCGATAATCGTGTACTTGCTGTTATGTCATCACTAAATGTGGTATCTTGTTTTGAAATGTGTGGTTCAACCATACTCGGCAAAATATCAAAATCACTTGGAGACATTCTTGTGAAGTACTTAAACAATCGACCTCCATCTAATTCACGCACTTCTGATAATATTCCTGCACTTAATGAACGTGATTCTAGAAACTGACTCATCCAGAACTCACGACGCTTTCGTTTCTTTTGACGTCGTAAAATGACGATAGTTGCAAAAGTGTAAACGGGTTGGGTTGTATGAGGCAAGAGGCACCGAAAGAGGCATGCCTCTGCGCTTACAATGTTGCATGAGTCTAAACGAATTACCAGTGACGCCTTTCGGCCGTGGCCCCACGGCGGGTCTGCAAGACCAAAGCGTCTTTTCCGGCTGATTTTGATTATTTGAGTTACAGACTGCAGTCGCAGACTCCTGTCTTAGTGAAATGAAGGTGATAATAAAAGTGATACCGTTGGAATGATGATGTAAAATTTACATGTTTATGGCTTGTAGAATATAACTTGTGGTTAGTCAAATGAGAACTGAGAGTTCCGTCTTAACAAGATGTCTACTCTGACGACATTCCAACAGTGTTCATGGTCGTACTTGACAACGCTAAGAATGGCTAATAAAAATAAATCACTGCACGAAGAATTAATAGTTTCCATAACAATAATTTCAGATATCTAAAATGAGTTCAATAAAACCTTTATAGTAAGTTTTATGACTAACACAATATTATGCCTTAATACCACCGTCGTTATGTATTCAACTTTGGAATTCTTCAGAGAATAAATGCATATTTTACACTTTATATATATATATATCAATATTAAACCACCATTAATTAGAAAGACAGGTGTTTGTGGTGATGAAACACCAACTAGATTTCCAAAAAGCTTTCGACGAGTATTAAAATACCCCCTCCCTTCATCCCCCTGCATCTTATTAACACATCTGGACTATCCGCTTTAATTGCGTTAGTAGAGTTAGGATGAAGAAGGTACAATGTTAGAGAAAATGTTCCCTAATTCGAATGGAGAGTGAATGGGAAAGCTTTTAGGGTGAATCACCGCTAAACTGTACCGGGATTCGAACGCCAACCTCCCAGTCGTCAGCAAACCATACTAGACGATCTTAGAAAATAATTCGTCTGTTGAAATTAATAAGTGCATATAAATGTTTTTGATCTGTAAACGGGGTTTTAATAATCTGTTTTTTTTTCATAAGAAAGATAATATAAAGGTATATCATAGTGTTGATCTGAACTCGTCTGAAGGTGTAAATCTCGGAAACAGGAAAGTAACAGGGGTTGTTGTTCACCCTTGTTCATCCCTTCACAAGCTAGTGGTGGACCACGAGAGTAACAGAGGCTGTTGTTCACCCTTGTTCATCCCTCCACAGGCTAGTGGTGGACCAGGAGAGTGACAGGGGCTGTTGTTCACCCTTGTTCATCACTCCACAGGCTAGTGGTGGACCACGAGAGTAACAGAGGCTGTTGTTCACCCTTGTTCATCCCTCCACAGGCTAGTGGTGGACCAGGAGAGTAACAGAGGCTGTTGTTCACCCTTGTTCATCACTCCACAGGCTAGTGGTGGACCAGGAGAGTAACAGGGGCTGTTGTTCACCCTTGTTCATCCCTCCACAGGTCAGTGACGGACTACGCAAACCGGGAGAAAGTTCAGAGACCATGAAGCGGCCCACGCTGAGAGAAGTGGGGCTGTTGAGCACCTGCGGGATCCTAGTGAATGTGCTTCAAGCACTGCTGACGAGGTTCTTCCAGAGGAACATAGCACCCATCCTCGAAATGAACGTCAACTTCCGAGAAATGGGAGGCTGGGCTGTCGTACTGGGGTCCTCGTGGGGTTTGGGTAAGGCCTACGCCCGAGGGCTGGCCAAGAGGGGCCTCAACATCGTTCTAATCAGCGACGACCTCAAGGTGCCTAAGGGTTGGAGGATAGTCCATTAGCGACGTAGCCTCTTGGTGAATTCAAAGCTGTTTTGCGAAGCATTCTAAGCATTATTACACTTAGACACCTCTAAGCACTCTAAATATTATCACACTTAGACACCTCTAAGCACTCTAAGCACTATCATACTTAGTACCTCTAAGTACTCTTAAGTAATATCACACTTAGACACCTATGCACTAAATAGAATGAGAGGGAAGACAAGTATTAGTTCACTCTGTGAGGGCTCTTGTTTATCTGTTGATAGCACTTCCCCTCTACAGCTGGCGAGTATAAACACTCACTCTATTATTGGCGCCTGGACATAAAATCATTTGCTTTTCAAAATTACCTTTTCCTTGTTTCCTATTCTAGATAAACATTGTCTTTCAAGTAATTTTTACTTTTTCGCTATCTTACAGGTAGAGAAAGTATTGTGATCGTCAAAAATCGGGCAAGATTTTGATGAATCTCGACGTTTCATGACCCCTCCCCCCCTCCCCCCGCTCGAATCCGAAAAAGTTTTTGAATTGGACTGATGATGACAGAAAGATCGGCGATACAATCCTGGTCGATTGTACTAAGGGTGGTTATTTTCTAAATGGTTTTCCACTCATCCTCTTTCCACGCATGCGTGTACATTTCCTCTAAATTGAACCTAATTTATTCCTAACAAATTAATGTAATTATTACACACGCATATAACCTAAACGGGTGATAAACAAGTTTGAAAATAACTCCAGCTGACATTGGAAACCCAAGCTCCCCCCGTCACACCGGACAATCGAGGGCTAAAACAAGACCAAGCTCATGAAACGTGCCCTTAAGGACTTCATACTACATTTATTAGGGCCCGCGCCAAGATATGCTTGCGGAAAAATCCACCAATCTCTTGTATGGTTTACCGATAGCCGGTAGGTCATGGTTTGAACCTCAGCTTACTGTGATGAGGGTGGTTTACAAGATTAATGAGTTGAACAATTTTAATTAATTATAACATTAATATAGTAGAAATTAGGAAAAGAACACAGTCGGGAAACACACGTCATCACTCGGTCAGTAAGTTGTTGACATCTCGCCTGCTGTAAAGGAGTGTAGAACTTAAAATATACCAAACAATATAGTTTTACCGGTTACTCTCTTTGGGTGTGAAACATGGTCTCTTACCTTACACGACGAAAATAAATTTGTTCAAAAACAAGGGGCTTAGGAATATATTTAGTCCAAAAATAGAGGAGGCTATTGGGGAGTGGAGGAGGTTACACAATGACGAATTATATACCATGTACTCATCACAAGACTTTTATAGGATAATCAAGTCTCAGAGATTACGGTGGGCAGGACATGCAGCGTCAATGGGAGAATCTATAACCTTGTTTAGGGTATTGACTGGGAAACCCAATGGAAAGACCTAGACGCCTTTGGTAGGATAACATTAGAATGGACTGGAAATAGTGTGATGAGATGGACTGGATAGAACTAGCTCATGATAGGGATAGGGTGCTATGAGGTGGACTGGATATCACTAGCTCAAGATAGGGATAGGGTGCTATGAGGTGGACTGGATATAACTAGCTCAAGATAGGGATAGGGTGTAATGAGGTGGACTGGATAGAACTAGCTCAAGGTAGAGATAGGATGTAATGAGGTGGACTGGATAGAACTAGCTCAAGATAGGGATAGGGTGTAGTGAGGTGGACTGGATAGAACTAGCTCAAGGTAGAGAGAGGGTGTAATGAGGTGGACTGGGTAGAACTAGCTCAAGATAGGGATAGGGTGTAATGAGGTGGACTGGATAGAACTAGCTCAAGGTAGAGATAGGTGGCGTACTTTTGTAAACGCGGCAATGAACTTTCGAGTTCCAAATGCCATAGAGTAAGTAAGTAATACAATTTAATATTCCTTCTTAATGACCTAGAGCAGCGATTGTCCAACTTTTTTCAACTCACGGCACACTGAACAAGGCACTAAAATTGTCAAGAAACAGCATCCTTTTTTAAATGATTTTATAATTTTAAAAAAGAATGTTAATATTTAGCAAGTTCAATAGCTAAAATGTTAATAACCATTTTATTTTTTAAAATAGTGTTAATCATGGATTTAAAAAGATTTATTTTAATCCTTTAAATTTCTTCGCTCCTTTTCGATCTTCCCCCAAACTCCCGCGACACACCCGCGAACCCTTTGCGGCACACCGGTTGAAAAACGCTGACCTAGAAGCTATTGTTTTATAAAAGTCATATAAATAACACCCACAACTCATATAGTGTAAAGTACCCTCAAAGTCATTGTCAGCACCGCGTCTTACTAACCGTCCGGGTTGTACGCACTTACGCTAATGTGTAATAGTAGGGTGATTGTGAGATGAAATGAAGGACCTACAGTTTAACGTGGGATCCGAACCACGGTGGAGGCCTGACATTTCCCACATTCACAAGTTGTGATTAATACACGTCTTGTCAGAGGTGAAGGAAGGGTTTGGTAATCAGATAAATCTGTGCCGGGACCGAGGATTGAACCCCAGATCAGGTTTGTAATGTTAAACAGTGCCTAGACACGTGATTTAATCAAAATCATTAAAGCCGATTTCAAGAATTTTTTTCTATTTTCGCCTTTCAGTAAAATAGTGCTAATTTTAGAGTTTAATATATATAATTTAAAAAAAACCTCTGAGGAATCTTATAAAATCTCTATATACCAAGTTTTAGCCTGACAAGTAAAATAGTTTCACCTCTAGTCCGAAATACAGACAGACAGATAGACAGATATACACGGCATTGAAAAAACGCTTTTTTGTTTGTTTCAGGGGCTCATGAAACGTCATTATTTATTAAAATCTCGATTTTGTTGTTTTGTTTTTTTGACAATCACAATACTTCTTTCTCCGACGGGTCTAGAGAAAGTAAAAAAAGCAACCATTGCTTCAAGATAAATTCAATGATAAAACAATTTGTTGTCATCTTCTGTTGAGTCATTTCACCACGCACAACCACAAAACCACTGTCCGGGTAGATCCTGCAGGCTTTGCGTGTTAAAACATAGGGTTAGACTCACTTCACAGCTCTCAACTTGAGACCGACATATGACGACTCTAAATACACAGAGATGGCTCTCTTCACAACTCTCAACTTGAGACCAACAGATGACGACTCTAAATACACAGAGATGGATCTCTTCACAACTCTCAACTTGAGACCGACAGATGACGACTCTAAATACACAGAGATGGCTCTCTTCACAACTCTCAACTTGAGACCAACAGATGACGACTCTAAATACACAGAGATGGCTCTCTTCACAACTCTCAACTTGAGACCGACAGATGACGACTCTAAATACACAGAGATGGCTTTCTTCACAACTCTCAACTTGAGACCAACAGATGACGACTCTAAATACACAGAGATGGCTCTCTTCACAACTCTCAACTTGAGACCGACAGATGACGACTCTAAATACACAGAGATGGCTCTCTTCACAACTCTCAACTTGAGACCGACAGATGACGACTCTAAATACACAGAGATGGCTTTCTTCACAACTCTCAACTTGAGACCAACAGATGACGACTCTAAATACACAGAGATGGCTCTCTTCACAACTCTCAACTTGAGACCAACAGATGACGACTCTAAATACACAGAGATGGCTCTCTTCACAACTCTCAACTTGAGACCGACAGATGACGACTCTAAATACACAGAGATGGCTTTCTTCACAACTCTCAACTTGAGACCAACAGATGACGACTCTAAATACACAGAGATGGCTCTCTTCACAACTCTCAACTTGAGACCGACAGATGACGACTCTAAATACACAGAGATGGCTCTCTTCACAACTCTCAACTTGAGACCAACAGATGACGACTCTAAATACACAGAGATGGCTCTCTTCACAACTCTCAACTTGAGACTGACAGATGACGACTCTAAATACACAGAGATGGCTTTCTTCACAACTCTCAACTTGAGACCGACAGATGACGACTCTAAATACACAGAGATGGCTTTCTTCACAACTCTCAACTTGAGACCAACAGATGACGACTCTAAATACACAGATATGGCTCTCTTCACAACTCTCAACTTGAGACCGATGGATGACGACTCAAAGGGGTTTAGTAAAAAAGGAAACTCTCCTCCTTTGATCCAGACTACAGGAGCCGTGGCGGCTGACCTCGAGTTCGAGTACCGCGTACAGACCAGGACTGTGAGGGCCGACCTCCGGCAACCCACCTTGGAGGTGTACAACCACATCGCTCGAGAGATACGGGACTTGGAGGTAGTTTTGGATTAGAGGCGTGTATATGGGAGATACGAGACATGGTGGTTCGGATACTGTGTTGCTTGACACATTTGCTCAGTTATTTGCTTGGATACAAACCGATCTATAAGACCTTGATTCAATTCCTGAGATTGTTGAAAACTATATCGTTAATGAAATTGGGAATTCCCACCACAGTGATAAATTCACTGCCGAAAGACCAAGATTTGTATATTTTCTGTAATTAAGCTAGTTTGTAGGTCGTGTTCTTGTTTCCTAGCTCTATTTTGAGAGTGTAGGCCCTACTATCCGTCTGGAGTATTCACATTTAAATTCCGTTAACGAGCTGTGAGCGGGTAGGGTAATATTTTATAGGAAATGTGCCGTAGTTAGAGAAAAGGGTATAAGAAAGATCCCCTTCAGAGCACTCGACCACCCCGTTCCCAGCAAGCCAGACGGCGAGCTTAGCGTTGAAACATAAAATATAGTTCATGTTAACTTTATCAGGATGTATGAGTTTTAGTGAAGGGCGTCACTTGGTCCCACTTTCTAAAATAAGGGTAAAATACATAATGTTTTTGTTTTTTTAAGTATTTACGACCCTTAAAAAACAAGCAGTAAAGAGCAGGACAAATTGGGAAAGCTCTCCACGAACCAAGTTGCAGTTTTTTAACTGACAGTTAAAGCGATGTTGGCCGATTTCTTTCTAACAAAGGAAATCATCCGAGGAGACGCGGTGAGGGTTTCAAGAAGCCCTCTTGGCAGCCATTGTTAAAACACTCGAGATTATAACCTTCATACAGTTGGGACGTGTCTTACACACTCGCGATTATAACCTTCATACAGTTGGGACGTGTCTTACACACTCGCGATTATAACCTTCATACAGTTTGGACGTGTCTTACACACTCGCGATTATAACCTTCATACAGTTGGGACGTGTCTTACACACTCGCGATTATAACCTTCATACAGTTTGGACGTGTCTTACACACTCGCGATTATAATCTTCATACAGTTTGGACGTGTCTTACACACTCGCGATCATAAACTTCATACAGTTAGGACGTGTCTTACACACTCGCGATTATAACCTTCATACAGTTGGGACGTGTGTTACACACTCGCGATTATAACCTTCATACAGTTAGGACGTGTCTTACACACTCGCGATTATAACCTTCATACAGTTGGGACGTGTCTTACACACTCGCGATTATAACCTTCATACAGTTTGGACGTGTCTTACACACTCGCGATCATAACCTTCAAACAGTTAGGACGTGTCTTACACACTCGCGATTATAATCTTCATAGAGTTGGGACGTGTGTTACACACTCGCGATTATAACCTTCATACAGTTTGGACGTGTCTTACACACTCGCGATTATAACCTTCATACAGTTTGGACATGTCTTACACACTCGCGATTATAACCTTCATACAGTTGGGACGTGTCTTACACACTCGCGATTATAACCTTCATACAGTTGGGACGTGTCTTACACACTCGCGATCATAACCTTCATACAGTTGGGACGTGTCTTACACACTCGCGATTATAACCTTCATACAGTTGGGACGTGTCTTACACACTCGCGATTATAACCTTCATACAGTTAGGACGTGTCTTACACACTCGCGATTATAACCTTCATACAGTTGGGACGTGTCTTACACACTCACACACTCATTCCAACTCAACTTGCATTATTTATAATCATTCTTTAGTAACCAGAACCAAAGTGTGGAATAAATTAATCCTAATATTTAAATCAAACCAGGACTAATTGTCGATAGGGAACGTGACACTACCTGGCATCCGAACACAACATACTTAAATCTATCAGTGAGATATAAACTGACGCACGTAAATCTAGGGCGATCAGGTCGTATACTAGACTAATAAAAAAAAAAAATATTATATTATTATTATTATTAGTAGTAGGTGTTCTGTGTCACGAAAGGTCAATTTATTTTGTAAGTAGACTTAGGCGCTCTGTCCTCTGCCTGCTCCTTCAGATCCCAGAATTTTATTTTTTCCTTCAAGTCACTCAATATTTGAATCTCTCTTCTTCCTAAGCTCCTCTTTCCCTCAACCTTTCCTTCCATGACGTCATACAGAAGACAGTTCCTCCTAAGGATGTGTCCGATCCAGTCTGCTTTACACCGAAGAATCGCATCCTAAATAGTTCTCTTCTCACTCACTCTTCTTAGGACATATTCATTTGTCATCCTGTCTGTCCATCTTATCTTCTCAAGTCTTCTCAAGCACCACATTTCAAAGATCTACAAGTATTTATTTTCCATTTTGCTATGAGTCCAAGTTTCTACTACACACAACGCGATGCTCCAAATCTAGCATTTCATCAGTTTCTTCCTCAGTTCCAAACTCAACTTGATGATCAGCCGTAACCTCTTCTTGTTGAAATCTTCCTTGGTTATGGCGATCCTCAACCTGATTTCCTTGGTGCATTAGGCATCCTTTGTCAGCAGACTTCCCTGGTACTTGTGGTGCTGCTCTTAGCTTTCCAACTCCTAGCTTCCAATTAGGATTTTCAGCGGTTCTTTATTTTTTGAAATCCTCTTGACTTTTGATCTCCATGTCATATCTTCTTACTATCTCTACCAGCCGGTCCATCATTTCCTGCAATTATTCATTTTTGCCCGGAAATGTTATATCATCTGCGTATTTTACTGTTTTGACGACACACCATTTCATAAGTACTGTACTTTTAATAGATTTTTTTCAACACTAATTAAAACAGATCTTTTCTCTTTTACCTTAAAATGGATATTTACTAAAAACTGCTAAGATTTGTGAAACGAAATAATATACATCATTGCAGACACACTCCTCTAAAGTGCATAAGTGAAATAATATACACTTTTATAGAAACAATGAGAAAAGAGGAACCTTTCTGTCCACCAAAGAGCATAACAACCAATTTTAACTTTCTTAAATTTTGTAAAAAATATATATTATTTGCTTATAGCTCATAAATCATTGGTTTTATTAAAATATATTAAAGATAAAAGTTATTTTTATTTTTATTAGTAATTCAATTTTCCAATGATAAGTTATTTCTTATATGAAACAGTTGCGGGGATATGACCAAAATTGGAAATTTCTGCTTATGTAAATTACTTTCAAAGTCATTTTAATGATAAAATGAGCGTTGGCATTTTGTTTTTAATACTAAACAATTTTTATATACAAAGTTTAATCAAAATCGTTAGATCGTATTTCAAATTAGTTATTTTCTCTTTTTGACGTTTAGTAAACTACCCTTAATTTTAGGACTAGATATCTAATTTCATAAACTCACTCGGGTGAGCTTTATGAAAACCCTGGGGGAATATAAGTTATAATTTTTATATATATATATATATACTAATAAAATGAAGAGTTTGACTGTCATGAGCATTACGTGATATCTACAGCACGCAGAGGGCTGACATTTTAAAATGAGTAGCTCTTGCGCATGAACCTCGAAGCCGGCATTTTAAAATAATATTGTGTAGTAATGGTTCTAAATATAGTTATATGCAGGGCTGGACCACAGACAAATAATATATCCAGACACTCAACCTCCAGGTTAAAATGGTTGCGCTCCTTTTGGCAGCTTGAGTCCTTCAACACTAGGATCGCTGCGACTAGTCCTATCATCACCCAGCAGTGACACTAGCGAAGCCCAGTGTTGAAGAACTCAAGCTGGCAAAAGGAGCGCAGAGAAACCTCCGTAAGGTTGAGCGTCTGTTTCTTACTTGTCTGTGGGCTGGGCCGATAAGCCCTTTTGCAAATATTACCGATAGACGATGCCGATTCAGTTGTTTTTTTCATGATCAATATATTAACTCTCAGTTAAATGGCAAAATAACTAAACTATTTACAATGGCAGCAAATTGGTACTTCGACATTAGGCTTGAACCCGCCCTAAGAACTGTCGGCGAGCTCACTAATCGGCATGCAGCCGAAGTCACGCAACATATTATGATGTATTTTTAATTTTTTATAAATCCACAACAAATAAACTCATACTGGTCCAGCTTATATTGTTTTTGATAGTGTTTAACTTTGTTACTTGCAGAAATCTTTATCTTTAATATATTTATCAAGTATTTCATAATTTGAAATAAACCGTAAGGCAAATAAAATTGAATGGTTTATTTTACTTAGAATGTTGGTTTTGCTGTTTACTGTACAATAAAATAATATATAATGTAGAATTAAAGAATTAGTGTTTACATGCAAGAGACTGTATTTAAATATTTTTGTTTCAACTATGAATTATATTTTCATGACTTGAGAATTAAAAATATAGCTATAGATTTTTAATTATCGGCGTAAAATATCTGCATGATAATAAACCGACTATCCTTTGCCGATTGTGCCAATATTGGCCGATAAATCGGATCGGCTATCGGCATCGGCCAAGTCCTAGTTATATGTTTAAATATGTAATTTTTAACAAGATAACTCAAATCTGTTCATAATATAAAGATTCTTTTCTCTTCTTGAGAAATGTTTTTAAGATACGAAAGTTATTGTTGGCGCCGAGGTCAAAGCAAAGGAGATATGACCTTTGACTTCGATATTTCGAAGCTTTGCGTATCTTTTAAAATTAATAAAACATATCAAGGTCAATAATGTTATGTGAATGCCTCTGGAATGTCATTGCCCCGGGTCCCATGAATCCTTTTGGGCGACTCTGCCCATTGGTATAAATGCGCGGATATCCCAGACGGATAGTTTCATTCTTCTGTCGGGCCTGTTGAGGTGAGCGTGTTGGTCAACTATGTCGGCCTGTGCTACCCTCAACCGGAGTACCTGATCGAGTTACCCAAGGCGGACAAGATCTACGGGAGGATCATCCGCACCAACGTCGTGGCCCTCGTCAAGATGACGGCGATGGTGCTCCCCCAGATGGTGGCCAGAGGGACGGGCGTCATCATAACCGTATCGGCGCAGTCCGCGTCCATCCCAAGCCCGATGCTCACCGTGTACGCGGCCTCCAAGGCCTTTGTCGAGAAGTTCACTGAGGATCTGACCATAGAGTACGGGCCAAAAGGTGTCTGTCGTTTCTGTTTGCGCCCCAAAATCTGGTTAGAAACTTGGTAGGCGCTACAAGTGAGTGGACAGAATTTGGTAAGGTCGTGATAACAAGGGCCCGGACTACCTCAGGGGGGAGGGGTGGGGGGAGAGGATGGTTCAGAACAATGGTTACGTAAGACAGAGAGCGATAGAGTCGGACAAGAATGATGCAATGATCCAGCCACCCCAAATGGACACATAATAATTAAAGGTGTCCGAGAAGTCGATTCAAGGACCTTGGACATAAGTTTAAAAGTGGCTTAGAGTTTTTTTATAACGATAATAATTAATGAATTCACTAATATACTGGGGATAGGGGGGGAGGTCAAAATGGCCAAAATGTGCGTACGCAACACCTGAAACACCCCCCCCCCCCCCAACGTAAATACGATCCGCAAATTCCCAAAAATTCCCGTGTATTTTTAGTAGTTTGTTTTTTTCGTGTGAGATTTCCTGTGTTTAATCGGTGCGCGTAGCCCTATCGAGCTGTATCGGGTCAGTTCTAATTACGGTTAGGATCGGCCTCGTTATATTACATGCTTTTCTGTTAGAATGTAACGGTGGACGATATTCCTAAGACGTTGGACTCGTATTGCACTAAGTCACCGTCGACTTGAAGCTCAAGGTTCGAAATATATCCGGGTGCAATGGGGGAGGGGGGTTACCATCCTCCTTCCACGCTAATGTGAGCGCAATTAGTCTGAATGAGCATCCTCCTCTTTATTGTTTCGATGTTAGTCGTTAAGTATCCTTTGTGACACGCACACGAACTAAACATCTGGCTTGTCTGGTTTGCCGGTGACAGGCATGTTTGAATTCAGGCCAGATGTGTAATGAGGATAGTTTTCTCTAAATAGATTTCCCACCCTCTCTCTCCAGGCAAATACAAGTATGTTTCCTCTTAAAATGGAACCTTATTCACCATTATTCCCATTAATGTAATTACACGTGTATTTAGTCTGACACTTGAGCTCAGCTGGTAATGTACTGTTCACTAATCTACGGGCTCCGGGTTCAATTCCTGGCTTGGCCAAAAAAAGTATCAATGGTGAAATATAAGTTTCCCCTTTTACAGTGTTGAATTAACTCTCTGGGGGTCTGTATATTGTGTTTGTTCTATATTAAAGTTAGTTAGGGCCCTGTTTGTGTATATTCTATATTTAAGTTGGTTGGGGGTCTGGATATTGTGTCTATTCTATATTTAAGTTGGTTGGGGGTCTGGATATTGTGTTTGTCCTATATTAAAGTTAGTTAGGGCCCTGTTTGTATATATTCTATATTTAAATTGGTTGGGGGTCTGGATATTGAGTCTATTCTATATTTAAGTTGGTTGGGGGTATGGATATTGTGTTTGTTCTATATTTAAGTTGGTTGGGGGTCTGGATATTGTGTTTGTTCTATATTTAAGTTGGTTGGGGGTCTGGATATTGTGTTTGTCCTATATTTAAGTTAGTTAGGGCCCTGTTTGTGTATATTCTATATTTAAGTTGGTTGGGGGTCTGGATATTGTGTCTATTCTATATTTAAGTTGGTTGGGGGTCTGGATATTGTGTCTATTCTATATTTAAGTTGGTTGGGGGTCTGGATATTGTGTCTATTCTATATTTAAGTTGGTTGGGGCCCTGTTTGTGTCTATTCTATATTTAAGTTGGTTGGGGGTCTGGATATTGTGTTTGTTCTATATTTAAGTTGGTTGGGGGTCTGGATATTGTGTTTGACCTATATTTAAGTTAGTTAGGGCCCTGTTTGTGTATATTCTATATTTAAGTTGGTTGGGGGTCTGGATATTGTGTCTAATCTATATTTAAGTTGGTTGGGGGTCTGGAAATTGTGTCTATTCTATAGTTAAGTTGGTTGGGGGTCTGGATATTGTGTTTGTTCTATATTTAAGTTAGTTAGGGCCCTGTTTGTGTATATTCTATATTTAAGTTGGTTGGGGGTCTGGATATTGTGCTTGTTCTATATTTAAGTTGGTTGGGGGTCTGGATATTGTGTTTGTTCTATATTTAAGTTAGTTAGGGCCCTGTTTGTGTATATTCTATATTTAAGTTGATTGGGGGTCTGGATATTGTGTCTATTCTATATTTAAGTTGGTTGGGGGTCTGGATATTGTTTCTATTCTATATTTAAGTTGGTTGGGGGTCTGGATATTGTGTATGTTCTATATTTAAGGTGGTTGGGGGTCTGGATATTGTGTTTGCCCTATATTTAAGTTAGTTAGGGCCCTGTTTGTGTATATTCTATATTTAAGTTGGTTGGGGGTCTGGATATTGTGTCTATTCTATATTTAAGTTGGTTGGGGTTCTGGATATTGTGTCTATTCTATATTTAAGTTAGTTGGGGTCTGGATATTGTGTTTGTTCTATATTTAAGTTAGTTAGGGCCCTGTTTGTGTATATTCTATATTTAAGTTGGTTGGGGGTCTGGATATTGTGTTTTGTTCTATATTTAAGTTGGTTGGGGGTCTGGATATTGTGTTTGTTCTATATTTAAGTTAGTTAGGGCCCTGTTTGTGTCTATTCTATATTTAAGTTGGTTGGGGGTCTGGATATTGTGTCTATTCTATATTTAAGTTAGTTGGGGGGTTTGGATATTGTGTCTATTCTATATTTAAGTTGGTTGGGGGTCCGAACATTGTGTCTATTCAATATTTAAGTTGGTTGGAGGTCTGGATATTGTGTTTGTTCTATATTTAAGTTGGTTGGGGGTCTGGATATTGTGTTTGTTCTATATTTAAGTTAGTCAGGGCCCTGTTTGTGTATATTCTATATTTAAGTTGGTTGGGGGTCTTGATATTGTGTTTTTTCTATATTTAAGTTGGTTGGAGGTCTGTATATTGTGTTTGTTCTATATTTAAGTTAGTTAGGGCCCTGTTTGTGTATATTCTATATTTAAGTTGGTTGGGGGTCTGGATATTGTGTCTATTCATATATTTAAGTTAGTTGGGTGTCTGGATATTGTGTCTATTCTATATTTAAGTTGGTTGGGGTCTGGATATTGTGTCTATTCTATATTTAAGTTGGTTGGGGGTCTGGATATGTGTCTATTCTATATTTAAGTTGGTTGGGGGTCTGGATATTGTGTCTATTCTATATTTAAGTTAGTTGGGGCATGGATATTGTGTCTATTCTATATTTAAGTTGGTTGGGGGTCTGGATATTGTGTCTATTCTATATTTAAGTTAGTTGGGGGTCTGGATATTGTGTCTATTCTATATTTAAGTTGGTTGGGGTCTGGATATTGGTGTCTATTCTATATTTAAGTTGGTTGGGGGTCTGGATATTGTGTTTGTCCTATATTAAAGTTAGTTAGGGCCCTGTTTGTATATATTCTATATTTAAATTGGTTGGGGGTCTGGATATTGAGTCTATTCTATATTTAAGTTGGTTGGGGGTATGGATATTGTGTTTGTTCTATATTTAAGTTGGTTGGGGGTCTGGATATTGTGTTTGTTCTATATTTAAGTTGGTTGGGGGTCTGGATATTGTGTTTGTCCTATATTTAAGTTAGTTAGGGCCCTGTTTGTGTATATTCTATATTTAAGTTGGTTGGGGGTCTGGATATTGTGTCTATTCTATATTTAAGTTGGTTGGGGGTCTGGATATTGTGTCTATTCTATATTTAAGTTGGTTGGGGGTCTGGATATTGTGTCTATTCTATATTTAAGTTGGTTGGGGGTCTGGATATTGTGTCTATTCTATATTTAAGTTGTTGGGGGTCTGGATATTGTGTCTATTCTATATTTAAGGTATTGGGGGTCTGGATATTGTGTCTATTCTATATTTAAAAGTTAGTTGGGGTCTGGATATTGTGTTTGTTCTATATTTAAGTTAGTTGGGGATCTGGATATTGTGTCTATTCTATATTTAAGTTGGTTGGGGTCTGTATATTGTGTCTATTCTATATTTAAGTTAGTTGGGGTCTGGATATTGTGTCTATTCTATATTTAAGTTAGTTAGGGCCCTTTTTGTGTATATTCTATATTTAAGTTGTTGGGGGTCTGGATATTGTGTCTATTCTATATTTATGTTAGTTGGGGGTCTGGATATTGTGTCTATTCTATATTTAAGTTAGTTGGAGGCCTGGATATTGTGTTTGTTCTATATTTAAATTAGTTGGGGGCCTGGATATTGTGTTTGTTCTATATTTAAATTAGTTGGGGGTCTGGATATTGCGTTTGTTCTATATTTAAATTAGTTGGGGGCCTGATTATTGTGTTTGTTCTATATTTAAATTAGTTGGGGTCTGGATATTGTGTCTATTCTATATTTAAGTTGGTTGGGGGTCTGGATATTGTGTCTATTCTATATTTAAAGTTATTTGGGGGTCTGGATATTGTGTCTATTCTATATTTAAAAGTTAGTTGGGGTCTGGATATTGTGTTTGTTCTATATTTAAGTTAGTTGGGGTCTGGATATTGTGTCAATTCTATATTTAAGTTGTTTGGGGATCTGGATATTGTGTCTATTCTATATTTAAGTTGGTTGGGGTCTGTATATTGTGTCTATTCTATATTTAAGTTAGTTGGGGGTCTGGATATTGTGTCTATTCTATATTTAAGTTAGTTAGGGCCCTGTTTGTGTATATTCTATATTTAAGTTGGTTGGGGTCTGGATATTGTGTCTATTCTATATTTATGTTAGTTGGGGTCTGGATATTGTGTCTATTCTATATTTAAGTTAGTTAGGGCCCTGTTTGTGTATATTCTATATTTAAGTTGGTTGGGGGTCTGGATATTGTGTCTATTCTATATTTATGTTAGTTGGGGGTCTGGATATTGTGTCTATTCTATATTTAAGTTAGTTGGAGGCCTGGATATTGTGTTTGTTCTATATTTAAATTAGTTGGGGCCTGGATATTGTGTTTGTTCTATATTTAAATTAGTTGGGGGTCTGGATATTGCGTTTGTTCTATATTTAAATTAGTTGGGGGCCTGATTATTGTGTTTGTTCTATATTCAAATTAGTTGGGGGCCTGGATATTGCGTTTGTTCTATATTTAAATTAGTTGGAGGCCTGATTATTGTGTTTGTTCTATATTTTAATTAGTTGGGGGCCTGGATATTGTGTTTGTTCTATATTTAAATTAGTTGGGGGTCTGGATATTGTGTTTGTTCTATATTTAAATTAGTTGGGGGCCTGATTATTGTGTTTGTTCTATATTTAAATTAGTTGGGGGTCTGGATATTGTGTTTGTTCTATATTTAAATTAGTTGGAGGCCTGGATATTGTGTTTGTTCTATATTTAAATTAGTTGGGGCCTGATTATTGTGTTTGTTCTATATTTAAATTAGTTGGGGGTCTGGATATTGTGTTTGTTCTATATTTAAATTAGTTGGAGGCCTGGATATTGTGTTTGTTCTATATTTAAATTAGTTGGGGTCTGGATATTGTGTTTGTTCTATATTTAAATTAGTTGGAGGCCTGGATATTGTGTTTGTTCTATATTTAAATTAGTTGGAGTCCTGGATATTGTGTTTGTTCTATATTTAAATTAGTTGGGGTCTGGATATTGTGTTTGTTCTATATTTAAATTAGTTGGGGGCCTGATTATTGTGTTTGTTCTATATTTAAATTAGTTGGGGGTCTGGATATTGTGTTTGTTCTATATTTAAATTAGTTGGAGCCTGGATATTGTGTTTGTTCTATATTTAAATTAGTTGGGGCCTGATTATTGTGTTTGTTCTATATTAAGATAGTTTATATGTCATCTGCTGATATAATCAGTTAGTTCAGAAAGTGCACGTTAAATACCTCAAATAAAATTGTAAAAATGCCGTGCAAAGCAAATAGAGATCAAATTCTGGTCCCCCTCAGGTGTGATCACCCAGTGCGTGGCCCCTGGGTACCTCAGCAACGTACTCAACATCATGCAGAACCCCTTGTGGACGCCTCACCCTGAGACGGTGGCCGAGGAGAGCCTGGACACCGTGGGGCTCGTGGCCACCACCACGGGGTTCCTGCCACACGCCATCCTAGGGACATCCTCAGGTTCATGGAGTGGGCGTGGCCCTCGGGGGCCTCCAGACTCGTCAACTACAGCATGGCCATGATCCGCTTCCACATACTGGACAACTTCTACAAGTTCTAAGCAGGAGAAGTAACGGTTCATCAACTTCCTGACATCCGACGAATGTTCGACGACTCTTGAGCATTCAAACTGTAGATTAAACTGCTTACAAGTATTTAATTAGTTGGCGAAACAATTAGCCATACGATGTCCACGATCCTTTCACACGCATCTGAAAATTTTGATCAAATTTGTTAACCTTGGGAAAGTTCGTTAACTTCAAGATGGCTAATGTAAATTCTTAAACATTTTAAATTACAATGAGCTACAAAATCACCCCATGTGTTTTTTAAACTTAAATTTACTCAATATCAATTGATTTATTAACACCGGATTTTTATTGCCTGTTCAGGCTATACGTATATTTATATGATGATTAAACTCTTGGGGTAAGGAGGAGGAAGGAAGTATTTGAGAGGTAATCTACCCTCATTTGCGTGGAAGGAGAGTGGGAAATTATTTAGGGAAAACCACCCTCAATAGATCCAACCGGAATTCGAACCCCAATCTTCCTCGTCTTCAGCAGGCCAGAGTAGTCTAGTGCGGTGAACCAGCCCACTACGTCACAGCTGTGTTTTTTTTACCGTTATTCCGCCCCCTGCTCCCTCCCGCCCCTTTTCAGTCTAGTGCGGTGAACCAGCCCACTACGTCAGAGCTGTGTTTTTTTTACCGTTATTCCGCCCCCCTCCCGCCCCTTTTCCTCCTGCCCCTCCCCAACAAACCCTGGACATGTTGGTTCTTGCTGATTGTTAATTGTTAGGATAGAGGTGTTGTAGTTTTTTTTGCTGGCATACGCCGGACATGTTGGTTGTTAATTAATTGGTAGGATAGAGGCGTTGGGGTTATTATTGGTAGGATAGAGGTTTTTTTATTCATCAATTAGGGCGCTGTAGTTTATTTGCTGAAGCATAGAGCCACCCGGGGCTCGCGCTCCACGTCTTTCTCCTCCGATTGGTAGGATAGAGGTTTTTTATTCATCAATTAGGGCGCTGTAGTTTATTTGCTGAAGCATAGAGCCACCCGCGCTCCACGTCTTTCTCCTCCGGATGCCCGATATTAAATGACACAAGCTGGCTCGCTGGCTTCTGATGACAAACTCAGCCTTTCACTTTTCCCTCCCACCCCTCCCTCAGAGCCGGGGTTGTTCATCCTGGTTTTCCCCCTCCCCCGGTCATTCCTCCTCCTTCGCCACCCTGACGCCAGCCTGCCGGGAAGACAAGTGACATCGATAACCTTGGGTTTTCCCAATGACGTAATCATCGCAACCCTGGCGCCGGGCTGGCGGGCAGACAAGTTGGGACAAGAATAGATAGTGACCTCAGCAACCTGGGTTTTTCCTATGACGTAATCATTGCGTGTTATGTCGCAACTCTAGCATCTCTAGTTATGCACAATCAGGGGCCTCGGAATCCACAGTTAGGGGCCACTACCCCTGTCACAAGTCTACTAAAATTGTTTGTTTGGTATCGTCTGTCGAAATGCATGGAAATGTTCCTCCACCCGCAGCTCTCGGACCGGACAACCTGGGTATTTTCCTATGCCGTAATCATTGCGTGTTATGTCGCAACTCTAATTATGCACAATCAGGGGCCTCGGAATCCGCAGTTAGGGGCCGCTATCCCCGGCACCAATGTATACTAAAATTGTTTGTTTGGTATCGTCTTTCTCAATGCATGGATGTGTGTAACCGTCACGGACCGGAGGAGTAAGTTAGAATGGTTCCAGCGTTTATGTGGTGTGAGGGAGTGTATAAAACCACCATCCCCCCTGAGCGAGATATGAATCCACTGCCTCCAACTGCCATAACGTGTACCCGACCCTCCCAATACTTCTTAAACAAATAAATGTAATGTTTCCGTACATTAAAAAAAATGCATAAGTAATGACCGTAAATATATATCAGGGCTGAATACATGGCGACAGTTTGGTGGGTCGTCAAGACAAGAATGATGGCGCCAGGTTGGCGGGCAGACAAGTCAGGACAAGAATATATCGTGACCTTGACAACCTTGGGTTTTCCCAATGACGTAATCATCGCGTGTTATGTCGCAACCCTGGCGCCAGTATGTCGGCACAACAAGACGAGTTGAGACAAGCTTAAATATCGAGGTCATCGACACGGGCGCCAAGTTGGCGGGCAGACAAGAATATATCGTGTGACGTCAAACGAGGGAGGGTGGGGGTGGCTATAAAGAGGGGTGCCCGCTTGGGTGTCTATTTATAAACGTTTGTAGAGCGGGCCAATATGGACAAGTTACAGCAGCTGGTAAATATCGTCGACGCGGTGCAGACCGTCAAATTGTGTGATCTAGCCGTAGATCAAAAGTACTCGGTTGATAAATTAAAAGCCGTCAATACAAAGTTCGGGAGACGTCTAATAGCCTATCTAGATGGTGAGTTTTGTGTATTTTTACCCTGCCGGTTTGGTACTCTTACAGATGAAGACGTGTGTGAGTTAAATAAAGAAAAACTGGTATTTACCTGCGCCGGAGTAAAACCCGGTTCACCTACCGTTGTGAACTTTGAACGCGTTTAAGAGACACGGCAGTTAACAACAACGGGCAGCGGAGCACTCTACAGGACGTTTAGCTCTCAGGTACGCTCACCATGCTTCGATCCGGCTATATTAATTTAATGTTTGTGGGCCATACGATGGAGGGGCGTGCCTATATGACGGGAGAGAATGTTCACAGTGTCGCGGTGTGTGATAGACAGGTAATTTACAAAGTAGAGGAGCGAGGTTACATAGAGTTTTGTGACTCTACCTGTCACACGATACGAGCGACGGAAGTACTACCCTACGAGAGAATCGTGGAAACGTATATGTGTGATGTAACGTGCGCCGTTTACAATTTCCGCAAGGGGACGTGGTAGCTGTGTTACCCCGACCTCCACCTCCACCCTTCCGAGCTCCACACCAGCCGTCACCGTACTTCATGCCACCGCCACCCTCAGAGAGACAGCCGTACACAGCCCCAGAGTCACAGCCGTACCCAGCCCCAGAGTACCCACCACCGGAGTCGTCTACCTACCAGACGTCACAGGCGTACCCGTCGTCAGAGTCGTCTGTCTACCAGTCAGTAGAGTCACCTGCGTGCCCACCGTCCGAGGCGTCTACCTACCAGGCGTCAGATTCACTGGCGTATCCACAGTCAGAGGCGTCTGTTTACCAGCCAGCAGAGTCACCTGCGTGCCCACCACCACCGCCGGAGGTAAAGTCTGAAGAACCTGTAAATCTCGAGGATTTAACAATTTATAAAAATTATTCAAATGTTAAAATTATAGGTGAAACGCACGCCGACTACATACTCGGTCTGGGCAGTTTCGGTAACGTTTTCCTTCCAAAGTCAATATATTATTTGGATTGTAAGCGCTTTAAATCTAAAGCCCGCTGTATGATATATCTCGGAGGACAAAGTGTGATGTTTAAAAGTGAATTAATAAACTAGACGTATTCTGCGGCTGTCATAGGAGCTAGTGGTGAAATTTTGAAAAAACACGTTAAGAGCGAGTGTTTATTTCTTTTGCTGCATCTCCAATTGACATTATGCCGTTTAAATGCTGCGTTTGTGATGGATCCTACGCAAAGCTATCCAATCTTATTCGGCACAAAATTCAATGTCATCAAACTGCTGCTCACCAGAATACCTGTTGGGACGAGGAGGTATTATGCAGGGCGTTAGACATGATCGAGAAAGAGGAATACAATCGTGTCAAGTGCTTAAACGAACTTGAGAAAAACAAAAGTTATAACGTTGTGCTATCGGAAGAGCCCGAACCTAATGTTATTGTGCTTGAGCTTGTTGGAAGAGTAAGATTGCCAGGTAAAAACTGTGGAGACATTATCAATATACACTCTAGCGTCTCTCAACGTGTCTTGAACTATTTTGGAGGTGGCTCCTACTCATTTTCTAGATGGTAGATGTCTTTTATATGTATTGGTCAAAACACCTAAATAATATTGCTGCTTGTTGTGAATGTTTTAAATTAACCAATTGTTGATTGGCAATAAAATTTACTCCTACTCATTTTCTAACTGGTAGATGTCTTTTATATGTATTGGTCAAAACACCTAAATAATATTGCTGCTTGTTGTGAATGTTTTAAATTAATCAATTGTTGATTGGCAATAAAATTGACTCCTACTCATTTTCTGCCTGGTAGATGTATTGGTCAAAAGACCTAAATAATATTGCTGCTTGTTGTTGTTGTTTTAAATTAATAAATTGCTGATTGTCAATAAAAAAAACTAGCACTAAACTGTCGTTATTATTTTTAAATCCTCGGCTGGACAATCAAAGACCTGAAGGAGACGCCAACATTGTTGTGACTTAGTTTGCTATCCAGGGTTGAATTGCTTATCTAATCCATAATATATATTTACGAGTATATCTTACCCCCTTAATGTGAACAAACCAGTATACGTACTAAGATACATATGTAAGCCAAAGTTTCCAGGGTTCGATTCCCTTGTGCAGGTGTAATTTTTTTTTAAGAATATGATATGTATTAAAAGGGTGAAGAAGAAAATGCTACATATAAAGGAGGAAGCAGCTTTCTCATCACAGTGTTAGGAAGACTGCCCACTGCGCCAAGTGTCCAGAAAGAATGTATAACTCTCTCTCTCTGTGAAGGGAGACATGTATTGGTCTGTTAATCTATGTCGCGTGGTCAACGGTCAAGACGTCTAAGGAATCACTTGGCCACGAGGCGTTAGCATGTCTGTCTGTCCCCCACCAGAGTCAAGTGTCCAGGCTTCGATTCCCTGTATGACTGAAAATGTTGGTTCAAGAGGGGGAATGGGAACTAGTACACCAATTGAAGCAAAAAGACGGTCTTACACATGTCAGGGGTTCGAAACCCTATATTAGCCACATGTCATGATTTTTTTTCTGGGAGAGCGGATTCCTGTAAGGTGTTTCCCTGTCTCACTCTCCGTGCAAAAGTTGGGGTTCACTTCCATGTCCTTTCAAAAAAAGTAATTATGTTGCTACCAAACCTATGTCAAATATGATACTTTGAGCTGGAAACTGCCTGTAGACATCTTTTATAAGTATTGATCAAAAGACCTAAATAATATTGCTTGTTGTTGTTTTAAATTAATCAATTGCTGATTGTCAATAAAAAAAACTAGCAATAAAATGTTATTATTTTTTAAATCCTCGGCTGGAGAATCAAAGACCTGAAGGAGACGCCAACATTGTTGTGACTTAGTTTGCTATCCAGGGTTGAATTGCTTATCTAATCCATAATATATATTTACGAGTATATCTTACCCCCTTAATGTGAACAAGCCAGTATACGTACTAAGATACATATGTAAGCCAAAGTTTCCAGGGTTCGATTCCCGCGTGCAGGTGTAATTTTTTTTCAGAATATGATATGTATTAAAAGGGTGAAGAAGAAAATGCTACATATAAAGGAGGAAGCAGCTTTCTCATCACGGTGTTAGGAAGACTGCCCACTGCGCCAAGTGTCCAGAAAGAATGTATAACTCTCTCTCTCTCTCTCTCTGTGAAGGGAGACATGTATTGGTCTGTTAATCTATGTCGCGTGGTCAATGGTCAAGACGTCTAAGGAATCACTTGGCCACGAGGCGTTAGCATGTCTGTCTGTCCCCCACCAGAGTCAAGTGTCCAGGCTTCGATTCCCTGTATGGCTGAAAATGTTGGTTCAAGAGGGGAATGGGAACTAGTACACCAATTGAAGCAAAAAGACGGTCTTACACATGTCAGGGGTTCGAAACCCTATATTAGCCATATGTCATGATTTTTTTCTGGGAGAGCGGATTCCTGTAAGGTGTTTCCCTGTCTCACTCTCCGTGCAAAAGTTGGGGTTCACTTCCATGTCCTTTAAAAAGTAATTATGTTGCTACCAACCCTATGTCAAATATGATCCTTTGAGCTGGTGGCAATCATCCAGTGGACCAGGATTAGAATTCCCGTCCTTGTTTTATTATCTTCATTCGTAGCAGTCGACGGTATGCTAAGCAAAAAAACTCTCTGTTGATAAATGAAACTTTATTTTGTTCACGCCTCAGTGATAAATCTTTGAAATTATTTATGAAAATTTATTCATCATCAACAATGTTTTGATTCAAATCTTTAAGTAAAATTGTAGGAAAAGATTTAATTATCTCCTCAGTACACAATTGACTTAATGATATGTGTGAAGTGGAGACACGAGGAGTTTTTTAAACATTTATATCAGCTTAGGAAATAACCTCAGGTGTAGTGATTGAGGAGCCATGCTTAAATAACATAATTCATAAGTCTAATTGTAGTTCTTTTAATGAAACATTTATTTATTTATTTATAAAAACAAACAACATTTTGATGATCACAATAACTAATCACAAATATAAACGTTTAACCAAAAAAAATTTCTAATATATATATATATATATATTTAACAATCAATTATTATTCTACAATAATATTTCTGATTGAAATAGCGGACCAGATAATAATTACTATATTTTATTTATAAAAACAAACACAACATTTTGCTGATCACAATAACTAATCTGTAAATATAAACGTTTAACCAAAATTTTTCTAATATTTATTTAACAAAATTTAAATTTTCAAAATAAATACCTTATACGTTAAAATCAAAATACCGGGGTATCATCCGGTGCATAACGTCGTCTATATCAATATCCGAATCACCATCGTTAACAAAATTTAAATTTTCAAAATAAATAAATTATACATGAATTACCTGAGATTTATTTGGTATTTGTAAATATTAGATTTTTCCTGTTAAAATCGGTCTGTTTTTCTAATATATATTTAACAATCAATTATTATTCTACAATAATATTTCTGATTAAAATAGCTGCCCAAATAATAATTACTATATTTTATTAATAAAAAAAACAAACAACATTTTGCTGATCACAATAGCTAATCTGTAAATATAAACGTTTAACCAAAATTTAAATTTTCAAAATAAATACCTTATATGTTTAAATCAAAATAAATAAATAAATTATACATGAATTACCTGAGATTTATTTGGTATTTGTAAATATTCGATTTTTTCCTCTTAAAATCGGACTATTTTTCTAATATATATTTAACAATCAATTATTATTCTACAATAATATTTCTGATTAAAATAGCGGACCAAATAATAACTACTATATTTTATTTATAAAAACAAGCACAACATTTTGCTGATCACAATAACTAATCTGTAAATATAAACGTTTAACCAAAAAAAATTTTCTAATATTTATTTAACAAATTTAAATTTTCAAAATAAATACCTTATATGTTTAAATCAAAATAAATTTGAATTACCTGAGATTTATTCGGTATTTGTAAATATTAGATTTTTCCTGTTAAAATCAGCCTATTTTTCTAATATATATTTAACAATCAATTATTATTCTTTAACAATATTTCTGATTGAAATAGCTGACCAAATTATAATTACTAAACAAACACAACATTTTGATGAGCACAAAAAAAACTAATCTGTAAATATAAACGTTTAACCAAATTTTTTTCTAATATTTATCAAACAAAATTTAAATTTTCAAAATAAATACCTTAAATGTTTAAATCAAAATACTGGGGCATCATCCGGCGCATAACGTCGTCTATATCAATATCAGTATCCGTATCACCCTCGGCACCTGGTGAAGGGGATGTCAAGTCTATTGTTCTTGCGCCTGAAATAGCGGTCCGGATAGGCCGCGTTGCTCTTCTCTTGTCAACACGGCCTATCCAAATCCCTGAATTAATTTTGCGTACCCCCGAGGTACCTGGAGACGATTGTGACAGCGTGTCCACCGGAGACGCTGGAGGAGGCGCCTGAGGAAGGTCCTGGGTGACCAGGGGTACCCCGGGGGTTTGCGTGGAGCGCTGCCCGTTCTCTGGAACAGCGGTGGTAGGAGGCAGCTGGTTCCTTGAATGGTGTCGGCGGACAACGTCGGCCATATAGGCTACCATAGCCTCTACAAAGTTGTCCGCCAACCTCAAACTTTCTTTGTTTTGCGCGATCTCCGCTGCCTGCTGTACCACCGTCAGACCATCAGCGCTCCAGCAGGACTCATCTAAGCAATTAAGTTAAGTTTAACTTTGAGTTGCACCGCGCCATTTATATTTAAATAACTTATAACTGGCTTATTCATTAACGGGTGAGAAAGTTTTCTTAGTGTCAATCTATAGCAGGCAGCTAATATAAATACAAACAAAGTTAGGATTTTAGCCACACACACACACATAATAGTTATTGCGGGTTTTTTTTTCATCAAACCAGAGACTCCTGATCGAGAAAAATAAGTATGGTTCATGAATATATATTTAAAGCGCCGGCAAGAAATTAAACAAGAAGCTCGTATTTTAGGCACGCATAACCCTAAATGTTTTCACGTGAAGGGAACGTGGCACACATTAAAAAAAACTATGGCTTAGTGTAGTCAATTATTATTATTATTATTATTATTATTATTATTAGCATTATAAAGCCTACGGAATCACTCCCCCCTTGGCTGCGGTCTGACAACACACACCGGTCTAACGGGGCGGTTCCTTATAGTAGGAATAGGGTGGGGTGTCTTGTGTAGGGCCCAATAGCTTGCTTGTGGTTCTGGGGGGTTATTAGGAGCAAATGCCTGTATTCTAATACTAAAGGGGGTGTCAGATAATATCTGTAGGCGTGTCAGCGGTGGTGATGACGAGACAAGTCGGGTTGTCCGGTTGACCGTCAGGGGCTGGTCCGTTGCAGTGGTGGGGGAAGGACCGAAAAGAAATAGGCTCTCTGGATTGGCTCTTGACGTATGGAGTAAATCTTCTGTTGTATATCCATGTTCTGTTATAAATAATCAATACTTTATTTACTGTAGTGTTGCTACAACAACGTAAATACCTGTTATTTTAGTTTCACAAAACTTATGGTTTCTACAGACCTACCTACCGCTTACTAGCATAAAGATAAGAAGTGAGAGAAAGTCCCGGCATCATTTATTTATACAAGTAATTGTAGATATATAATATTATAGTTTTTAACCTACTTATTCCTTAACTATCGAGAAAGGTTCTTTTTTTTTTGACGGTGGAAAAGCAGATAGCTATTATAAACACAAACAGTAAGAAAGTTTGGATTTATTCACGGATAGTTATTTTCATTAAGTAGTTCATGTAGGCAAGAAAGTAGCCCGCCTATTAGCTAATATTTGTCAAAGAGGTAATCGAGCAGGGACGTCCTCCCACAAATTTAACTAAGGCAAATAAACAGACAACTTATAAAATTAAATAGCTGAATCAACCCTATAATGTCCTATAACAGCATAGACTAACATTTAACTCAAGCATGAAATATGTTTTTTTAAACAGTAGCAAATTTAACCCTAGCAAATACTCAGACAAATTAAAATTTAAAATCAAGCACTTTTAAGCCATGTAACAGAAGAGAATTGAAATACCTTGTGTGGAGGCTGTTGAATTATGATTAGATTAATAAATGCTAGCTTTTAAAACAGTAGCAAATTTAACCCTAGCAAATACTCAGACAAATTAAAATTTAAAATCAAGCACTTTTAAGCCATGTAACAGAAGAGAATTGAAATACCTTGTGTGGAGGCTGTTGAATTATGATTAGATTAATAAATGCTAGCTTTTAAAACAGTAGCAAATTTAACCCTAGCAAATACTCAGACAATTTAAAATTTAAAATCAAGCACTTTTAAGCCATGTAACAGAAGAGAATTGAAATACCTTGTGTGGAGGCTGTTGAATTATGATTAGATTAATAAATGCTAGCTTTTAAAACAGTAGCAAATTTAACCCTAGCAAATACTCAGACAATTTAAAATTTAAAATCAAGCACTTTTAAGCCATGTAACAGAAGAGAATTGAAATACCTTGTGTGGAGGCTGTTGAATTATGATTAGATTAATAAATGCTAGCTTTTAAAACAGTAGCAAATTTAACCCTAGCAAATACTCAGACAATTTAAAATTTAAAATCAAGCACTTTTAAGCCAAGTAACAGAAGAGAATTGAAATACCTTGTGTGGAGGCTGTTGAATTATGATTAGATTAATAAATGCTAGCTTTTAAAACAGTAGCAAATTTAACCCTAGCAAATACTCAGACAATTTAAAATTTAAAATCAAGCACTTTTAAGCCATGTAACAGAATAGAATTGAAATACCTTGTGTGGAGGCTGTTGAATTATGATTAGATTAATAAATGCTAGCTTTTAAAACAGTAGCAAATTTAACCCTAGCAAATTTAACCCTAGCAAATACACAGACAATTTAAAATTTAAAATCAAACACTTTTAAGCCATGTAACAGAAGAGAATTCAAATACCCTGTGTGGAGGCTGTTGAATTATGATTAGATTAATAAATGCTAGCTTTTAAAACAGTAGCAAATTTAACCCTAACAAATACCCAAGCAATTTAAAATTTAAAATCAAGCACTTTTAAGCCATGTAACAGAATAGAATTGAAATACCTTGTGTGGAGGCTGTTGAATTATGATTAGATTAATAAATGCTAGCTTTTAAAACAGTAGCAAATTTAACCCTAGCAAATACACAGACAATTTAAAATTTAAAATCAAACACTTTTAAGCCATGTAACAGAAGAGAATTGAAATACCTTGTGTGACTGCTGAATTATGATTAGATTAATAAATGCTAGCTTTTAAAACAGTAGCAAATTTAACCCTAGCAAATACACAGACAATTTAAAATTTAAAATCAGACACTTTTTAAGCAATGTAACAGAAGAGAATTGAAATACCTTGGGTGGATGATGCCGAATTTTCCATCTTGATTAATCAGTCGTTCTGAAACGTGCGGTTTCCACTTGAAGAAGGCAGAGGGTTGGTTGAAACTCATCCCTATATATATATATGAACCAAAACCTCCCTTTCACTGGAGAGCCATCGACCTCCTTTCTAATTTACATCGAAAATAGAAGCGGAAAAATACGTATTGTCTCACCAATACTTGAGCAATATTAGTTTTCAACGACACACTTATTGTGTGGTACACTCGAAATTTAAAGAAAAAAAACGCGCTAGTAACGATAAAAATTATAGCGTGGGACCAGGATTCGAATCGAGAGTGCTTTCTTAAACCTGTGGCTCGCAAACCATCCCTGGTTCATCCACCTTGACGTGATAAATTCCCTGGTTTCAACTGTTGACATTAGAACCTAAGGGTCGCTAACGATTGATCTTGGGCATCAAGAATCAGGACGAATGGTGTCACCTTCATTGTTTGACTTGTGACCGCAAACACACTATCCGTGGTTCAAATCACGGCTGGGTGAAAGTTAAACTCTCCCTGCGGTTCACTTAGCCTAGTATATAAGTTTTAATAATTTTGCTAAACAACTCCACTCCATAGATTCCTTCAACAGCGCCTGGGGGGTTTTCCATATTCTCCCGGCGGGTACACTTATGTGTGTGTGAACTTGAAACCTTACCTTAAATATTTTAATTTGTTTGGTAGAAAGACCAAAACTATAGTATGAAGAGCATATAGCTACTTTACCTGCGGTCAGTATCTATCAACATACTTGCTCGGTATGCGTTTGTTATTCACCTGCATCACAGGTAGCGTAGTCTAAGGCGTCACTGCCAATGCCTGGGAGGTCGCGGGTTTGATTCCCGTTCTGGTACATGACCATTCTAGGTGTCAGCCCTCCCGCAAACGTAGACCAAAGGTGTTTTTTCCGCACCCTTCGTGAAAATGCGGGTACATTTTCCGTCCTCCTATCTACTTAGCGGGGTTCATCATTGGTTTGACTTCGAACACTGAGGCAAATGCGGGTACACTATCCCAAGATATTAAATACCGTGTGTGAACTCGTCACCTTACCTTAAATATTAACAACATATTCTTACTAGTTTTTTTTATTGACAATCAACAATTAATTTACAAGCGCAATATTATTTAGGTCTTTGCCGACTGTGAGTACTTGACGTATGAATAGGGGATTCTGCCTGTTTAAAGTATATGCTGTATATCACATGACTTGAGACGTATGAATATGTTAAATAGTGAGTATTCAGACAGAACTTTATTAAATAATGTATAACCTTTACACATGTTCCTATGTTAAATACCTAGGGGAAAAAAAATCATGGCGGCTATATATATTTTGATAACATAAATAATAACTTTTACATAAGTTTATAAGTAAAATATTTAGGAAAAAAATCACGGTGCTTATATAACTTTTAGATACATTCCCAGAAGTTTATTTTTAAATACCCGTTTCATATTCGATACTGTAAGTACCGTTACCCATCAGACACCTTCAACCTACCACAGAGGATGGGCCGTGTCTGCCAGATGCTCTGTTCAGGCAACAGCGGAGTACGCTTTGGCGCAGAATGAATAGCAAATGATGGTGCACAACTGGTTGCATGTACTGCCATGGCGCCGAATGAATAAGTTTGGTTTAGCAAACGGTGGTGCAAAATGGACGAACGAAACCTGCTTGATTATTACACCGTATAAATATGTGAGAGTAGATATCATAACTTTTCTATGTCTAAGATGAGGCTATTCCTATTAAAATTGGACTATACAGGAACACCCCCTCTGTCCACGTGGGTGAGATTTGAACACCAGATCGCCAAGCTGTCCAACGAGTTTTATTCACCCAGGGTTTCCCCCACCCTCCCTCCACGCAGATGAAGGTACATTCAAGCGAGGAGTCCTTTAAGGAACACAAACTCGTTGTTCTTTTACATTATCAATAATGCATTTGAAATAAAATAAGCGTAGTTTACTCGTGGCAATATTACGGGTAATTCTTGTATATTAGAAATGGCCAGGAAGTGGATGCGTGCGAGAGAGCTGTCATAGACTTTGGGCAGTGGAGCATTGACACTTTCCTACAAATTCGGGTACATTTTATCAGCATTCTACTTTACGCATAAATTTCCTATTAGTGTAAATAAATACATCCTTTTTAATAATTGGTTTCTTCTGATCCACTTTCCTACAAATTCGGGTACATTTTATCTGCATTATACTTTACGCATAAATTTCCTATTAGTGTAAATAAATACATCTTGTTCCAACCCTCCAGATCACCAAGCTGTCCAACGAGTTTTATTCACCTCTGGTTTCCCCACCCTCCCTCCGCGCAGCTGTGCGAGGAGGCCTTTGTTTTAACACCTAATATGATTACAGGCATAGGTAAGGTCAGTGTTAGAGCAACTTTTCTATCTTTAAGATAAGCTTGTTATAGCATAGTTTACTTGCGTTTATATACAGTAATTCATGTATATTAAAATAGGACAGGTAGTAAGAAGTGGTTGTGCTAGATATTTGGTTTTAAAAGATACATTAGAATCTTTCACTCTGCACCACCTAATGGATGTGTGTGCGAGCTGTCATAGACTTTGGGCAGTGGAGCTTAAACACGTCAACGTTCAACCAAAGTAGTAGCGAAACTGCCTTATAACGGTAAATTATTTGTTCGCTTAGTGTGCCTGTTTTGCACGGAGCTTATTGCCTGTCAGTCACACCACAGAAGGTAAAGACCCTGGGAGGGTGGTGGTGGTGCTCTGTGGAAATTCCAGTCCTGGGGGAAGGGGGTGATTCCGGCCACCAGCTCCTTGCGATGTCGAAACTGGAACTACCCGGCTCTGAGTGGGGTGGGGGGATTCAACTGCCTGAAAAGTGAAAGGCTGATTGCCATTGTTGGAGGTGAGTACGTCATAGAGCCTGCGGAGTACGCTTTGGCGCAGAATGAATAGCAAATGATGGTGCACAACTGGTTGCATGTACTGCCATGGCGCCGAATGAATAAGTTTGGTTTAGCAAACGGTGGTGCAAAATGGACTAATGTGTCTCTGCGCATACGCAACACAGATCTGTCCATAAGTCCCTTTGTAAATCCAGGCATCGACCCAGCGAAGTGGACGGAGGTGCCTGCTCGATGCTCTGTTCCACTGCCTTAAATATGAGTGAAGAATGACCCTGAGCACGGAACGAATCCTGGATAGCTCAGTGGTCAGAGCAATGGCGTACTAAGCCAGAGGTCCCGGGTTTGAGTTCCGTGTCCAGGCCGTGTGGCTTAGATTACGTGTGTGAACTTGTCACCTTACCTTATAAGCAGCAATATTATTTAGGTGATTGTCAGGATCAGCGGGGGGGGAGAGCATGAAATCGAAACCGTGCCTGGTAGCGGAGTTAGGGGTTCAAACATTTCCATCGTCAAAGGCTGAATATATTCTAGGCTATTTCAAACTCTCGCTCCACGCAAATGCGGGTACACTATCCCAAGATATTAAATACCGTGTGTGAACTCGTCACCTTACCTTAAATATTAACAACATATTCTTACTAGTTTTTTTTTTATTGACAATCAACAATTAATTTACAAGCGCAATATTATTTAGGTCTTTGCCGACTGTGAGTACTTGACGTATGAATAGGGGATTCTGCCTGTTTAAAGTATATGCTGTATATCACATGACTTGAGACGTATGAATATGTTAAATAGTGAGTATTCAGACAGAACTTTTATTTGCTTTCTACCCTAGAATTATTTGTACTGCAGATCACCTGACTTGACGTATGAATACGGGGTTCTGACCGTTTAAAATATCACATGGCCGGGCGTATGATAAATACTCAGCAAATTGTTAAAGAAAACCTTACATTGCCTTATTTATTATTTGTAAACTCTCCTAGAAACCTCACATTAACTAAACAGGCTTTCAATGCCATCTAGTGGGCCGATAAGCAAGCACGACAAACCCTGTACGGCAATTAATATAATATTAAATATTAAATAATGTATAACCTTTACACATGTTCCTATGTTAAATACCTCGGGGAAAAAAATCATGGCGGCTATATATATATTTTGATAACATAAATAATAACTTTTACATAAGTTTATAAGTAAAATATCTAGGAAAAAAATCACGGTGCTTATGTAGTATAGTCTTTTGCTATAGTAGCGCCTTAAACCATGTGGTCATTCTTTATGTTACGTGCAATGATAAGCTAAATACCCGTTTTCATATTCGTTATACAGATACAATTACCGAGGATTAGCCATTTAATTTATCTGTACTTAGTCCGCTCTTGCAGAGGGCGAGAGAATTATTAACATTGAGTCGAAGTTGTGCGGTGTTATCGCCTATTAAGGGGTAACTAACTAATCGGGCCGTCGGTAAGGCGCTCAGTAATTTGATGGTCTCTGGTTCGAATCCAATCTAGACACACGAATTACAAACTACAGTAAATTCACCGTGCAAAACGGGCGTCGCTAAAATCTACCCTCCCTCAGTGCATCTGAAGGTACTCTCGCAAATGTTGAGTGCATTGATGTGTGGGCTTAAACTTTCATAGGGATATAGTTGCGAACATTAAATTCAATATTATTCCTCCGTTGAGAGCTGACTTGGGCCTGCCGCTTTCACGGAATGTAAAAGCGAATCTGCCGTATAACGGGACTTTTCATAGCTGCCTTACAGGTGTCTATTTTGAGAAACACAATGACTCCTCAAGGTGAATGGAGGTTATTGCTCGGTACGTCGCCCCCCCAGAAGGTAATGACCGGGGAAGGGGGAAAACCAGGATGAACAACCCCCCGGCTCTGAGGGAGGGGTGGGGAGGGAAAAGTGAAAGGCTGAGTTGGTCAGCAGAAGCCAGCGAGCCAGCTTGTGTCATTTAATATCCGGCATCCGGAGGAGAAAGACGTGGAGCGCGGGTGGCTCTATGCTTCAGCAAATAAACTACAGCGCCCTAATTGATGAATAAAAAACACCTCTATCCTACCAATCGGAGGAGAAAGACGTGGAGCGCGAGTGGCTCTATGCTTCAGCAAATAAACTACAGCGCCCTAATTGATGAATAAAAACACCTCTATCCTACCAATCGGAGGAGAAAGACGTGGAGCGCGAGTGGCTCTATGCTTCAGCAAATAAACTACAGCGCCCTAATTGATGAATAAAAAACACCTCTATCCTACCAATCGGAGGAGAAAGACGTGGAGCGCGAGCCCCGGGTGGCTCTATGCTTCAGCAAATAAACTACAGCGCCCTAATTGATGAATAAAAAAACCTCTATCCTACCAATAATAACCCCAACGCCTCTATCCTACCAATTAATTAACAACCAACATGTCCGGCGTATGCCAGCAATAAAAAACTACAACACCTCTATCCTAACAATTAACAATCAGCAAGAACCAACATGTCCAGGGTTTGTTGGGGAGGGGCAGGAGGAAAAGGGGCGGGAGGGGGCGGAATAACGGTAAAAAAAACACAGCTCTGACGTAGTGGGCTGGTTCACCGCACTAGACTGAAAAGGGGCGGGAGGGAGCAGGGGGCGGAATAACGGTAAAAAAACACAGCTGTGACGTAGTGGGCTGGTTCACCGCACTAGACTACTGGCCAGTCTAACACGAGTGTGACGCCTTAGACTATTTGGCCACCGAAGTGGGATAATTAATAACAATTTTGACTGAAATATATCAAATAAAAACCGGTAACATATTTAATTTTTGAACTTTTTTTTTACGAGTAGGTTACACTTAAAAAATAACTTGATTTATTTCCATACTACGGAAATCGTTATTGAGATTGAATTAAATGTTTGTCAACAACAGATATTATATTTATGTGTAGTGACAAAATGACAAAATTTTATATTGGACCACCCACATCGGAGGGACACACGGTTTAAGGTGTAAGTTTCGTGATAGTCTACAATGCCGGAAGTTGTGGTTCGAATATCGGCTGGGTGTACGAAGAAGCTTTTTTTTTTTCATGTGTGATCTCTTTATCTCTCCTACGAAAATACTAGTACACTTCTTCTAAATCCAACCATCCTCATCCTGTGGACCTATTAGTGTGATTAGTACATAGTGTATGTTTAGTCAGACGTGGTGGTAAAAATAATAATAATAATTAAACCATTGTCAGTTTTGTCGCAAGGTTGGGTTAAGAAACTCCGGACAGTTTGCTGATGAAGGACGAGACGTTTGTTTATGTTGCCTGTGACAAGCCTTGAGGGTAATAGGCTTACAGGTTGTCTGTCCATCAACCTGAAAAACAGGGAAATGTCAGGGAATGTTCAACAAATTTCTGGACCTTTTACATAGTCACTAAAAAAAAAACATACAACTTTTATCTACATTGGTCAAAATAAAAATGTCTTCTAATTAATACACAGCGCTAATCTCGTATAGCACAGTTGTCCTTGTTGAGAATACTAATTTCCAATTCTCAAAATCAACATGCAATTTTCATGTCGTCTTTAGCTTAAGGTGCGTAATGCTTATACGCATGCTTGAGAATTAGATTACGTTATAGAAAGAAGAAACTAAAACTATCTAACTGAAATCTAATTTAGATCGCACTGCCCAAAAGCCCATCATCACTATGTCGATATCCCCTTCATAGAGTGACACAATTTCATAATGAGTGTGTGCATGGAAATATTATTACATCAAGTTTCAATCTTAATTAAAATATTTTTAATATACTCAATAATTTATAGTGGCTGGAATAATTTGAAATTGTCTCTGGAAAACCTGGAATTTTAAAATATAGTTTGGCTGGGCATCCTGTTAAATAAAAGCAAATAGTAACAGGATGAGAAGGGACTGGCCTTAAATAATTGCGCATACATTTGCTAGGAGAAATGACGGAAAACCACTAAGGTGATTATATCTCACGAATCCGGACTTCACGGTTCAGAGTACTTGATACTGCTCTTAACTTCTCGAACTTTCCTCCAAGAGTGTTCACACAAAGATCTGTCGTGGCTCTACAGACGCCTTTCTTTCGGTATGGTTAGTTAATTAAGTCAATCGATTACGTGATTAAGAAAGATGTGTATAGTGAAACTCAATCGAAATAATCCGTATCCACAAGTGTCAGTAAACGTAGACTCAACTTGAACTTGATGGGGAGCACAGTTCCGGAGAACAATCAATCACTTGCAAACAAATGAATGAAACCTCGAGGTGCACATTGAAATGATAAGCAACATGGCGGGGACGCGGAAGATTATTGAGGAGATATTATTATTATTATTACCACCGCGTCTTACCACCCGTTCGGGTTATACTCATTTACACTAATGTGTAATGGTAGGGTGATTGTGAGATGAAATGAAGGACCTACAGTTTAACGTGGGATCCGAACCACGGTGGAGGCCTGGCATTCCACATATTCACAAGTTGTGATTAATACACGTCTTGTCAGAGGTGAAGGAAGGGTTTTGTAATGAGATAAATCTGTGCCGGGACCTAGGATTGAACCCCGGACCCCCAACACAGAAGTTCGACACCTTACTCCTAGAGCCCACTATTGAGGAGTAAAACGGCCATTTACGAGGAGGGTTATAAGTACACTACGATTATACTGAAAGTTATCGATTTTACCTTGATGGATTTATACTATGATCCTGTATTACCATAGTGGAATAATGTCAAGGCTGTTCATGATAGGTTTTTACCTGGATGACAGTTCAAAAATCTTGTGTTTAGGTTTTGGGTTGACAACACTTGTAAAAGATCACTGTTTTTTTATAAATATTAAGTTTTTTTTAATCCCATGTTATATTTTACATTTAAAATAACGTAAACTTATGTTTTCTAACACTGTTTCATTACTTTTAATAATCTATTTTTACCCAATCTGAAACAATATTTTAAACATAATTAAAAAGTATTTATTCTCCGTTTTGGAACGTTACTGATTTTGTGTAATATAGTGCATACCTTTTAATACAGGCATCATATTTACTTGGAAAAGAGAAAATACTTGTAATTTATTTAATATATTATAAATTATTTTATGATTATTTTATTGTATTTTGAAATATTTAACTGAATAAAATATTTGTATCCACTGCGTGGGTGAATCATTGTAAAAAACTTGTTTCCGTCACGTTCAATCACATGGTTTAAATTCGTCGGTCACCATTTTGAAACTATGTTAATTAGATCATCCAAGTAAACTAAGGTCGTGAATGTATTATAGGGCAGGTTTGCTACTTACAAGGTAAATGAAGGGTGCATCTTATCTCTCAGTGAAATACTGGTCGGTCGGACGACACAGTTCCATCACGACAGGCATGTGGACAAACGTATAAATCTCGTCTTGTCTGGTTTAACGGTTTACGAGGGCGATCCTGGTTCAAATCCTGACCCGGTGTACTGATTTTTTTTTTTCATTTTGGTTTCTCACTCCCTCTAAAGATATACCTTACCTACCCTTACCCCATAATTATATGTATTATATAAAGCAGCCCATGACTTCTTTGGTGCTGAGTGACAGCTCACAGCTGACAGCTAAAAGCTTTGAAAAGTTACCAGACCAAATTATGTATCCCTACGCCGAACCATATGATCTGCAAAAACATGTGTTTAGCAGCTGTCACTTCCGACATACAAGATTTAGGTATATACCTGTCAGAAGTCAGCTGTGAGCTGTCAGTCAGCACCAAAGAAGCCATGGGGCTACTGTAGATAGCCCAGATGGACACAGGAGGAAAAAGACTACTTAATGTCAGGAATTGTGGATGAGGAGTGTATCTTTTGAGAAAATGCAAGAGCATTATCCTTGAAGAGATGGTAGTAAAACCAACTCCGATGCACCAGGTTAGACGATTTTTGATAATGGTCTTAAAAAAGTCAACCCGTAACACATTGAAGGTTAGTGCGAGGAAGGATTACGTTAGAATCGCAATACATTAACAATCTTCCTGAGGCACTAACTACTAGTTTCTAGATGTAGATGTTTAACCAAAAGACAGGTTTAGGTTATTTTAACATTAATTCAGCAATGCGGACAATAAGGAGGCAATCCATCCACTACAGCTGATGGTGGAAGACGCCATGTTGGATGGTTAGATCCTCCATTTAGGATGTGATTATTTATTTTTGAATGCTAGAGCCGTTATATTGACTGTGATATTTTGAGGTCAGACTTTCCATTATTCTAAGATCTGTCAATTTAGGATATAACCTCCATTATGGCTGTCATGGACTATTTTGAGGGTTAGAACCACTTTTTTTGAGTGATGAGATGGTTTATTTTAATCATAACTTAAATGCTTATCTGAATACGGATTTTTTTTTGCATAGGATAAAAATAAGAAAATTTACCACTAGTTATTCAAAGTTCAAAATATCTGAATATTTCAGATGTCCCTAACAGTCGGTGAAGACAATGGGTGTGACGCACATATCAGTCGGACCTGAAGATGGATAGTAAATAAGACATGGGTTCGAGCATCAGTTGATAACCCGTCTCTGCAATTCACTGGACGCTTTCAGCCTCAAATATCCGGAATTTTTTCCAATTTCGGAAGAAACTACGCAGAAACAAAAGGCCATGCCGTCACTATGAACTGTATTGGTATGTACAGATTAATTAGTACGAGTATTTATGGTAGTGTTGATTGAATATGTGTGTATGTGTGAACTTGATATATTGAAAGGAATCTCAAGAGGAAATTGATAAAGACAGAAAGCGTTTGTGTCCAAAATAGGAACCCCACCCTTAGAATGACTGACCTAGTTCCTAATAGGAAGCCGGAACTCGAAAGAATAGCTCTCATTAAATATAATAGATTCCGTGCCAAAACAAATTGTCACATCCAAAATGGCAGTTTCCTCCAGCGATATGTAGTCGAGTCGTAGATAGAATATCTCTCCCCAGCGAACTCAAAGGGGGGCATGCGGGGCATTTATCCCTCTCTCCCAAAGCTGCATACAATTTCATTAAGAACTTAAATTATATGAAGTATAAACAAGAATAAAGAGCATTGAAGATGTGTCGAGTGTAATTCCTATATTTTAAAACCACTTGTAATTATTTTTTAAATCAGTTAAGCACGTTTAAAGCTCCCCCCCCCCTCCTGCCACCTCTTGATCCCCCCCCTTTTTTTTAAGTGCAGAAATGATAGATGATTATCAAAATTGCTTTCCTAAGCTACTATAAAATAATCTCAAATAGATTCTAAAACCATTTAATTATTAATACTTTTGCTTGACTTCCAACAGTTAGGGACCTGTGTACCCTATAAACCCCCCAACCCCAAAAGTTTCATTTTGGTTACAGTCTTGATCATGAGCCCCTCTCCACCCCCCTCCCCAAGTAAATTTCTGGTCTTACCCCCGCCTCTTCTTGACAGGACAGACTACCTCACACTTCTGAAGATAAGATGGATACCATTTCAAGTGAATAAACCAAAAATCCTCTGATGTAGACGATTTAAAAAAATATATGTTTAACAAAAATTACTACGTCAAGATAAAACATTTTGTTACAATGTAAGGCGGCTACCTTTAAAATTATTTAAGAATAAATTATTTTTATTTCAATGCTATATCTATAAAACTCGGTGAATAAAACCTAAATACTATCTTCCTGACTTGTTGCTATGTCACAGGTAGGCAACGTCGTTATTAAAAAAAAAAGGACAAATGATCCATTTGGGCGCTTGCGAAATGGGCACTGGGAAGATTGGGCGCCAAGATAACTGGGGGCCCGGGTCAATAAAAAAAATTATAATAGTTGTAAAAAAAATCAAAACAAAAAGGCAATCATGCGCAACCCTATATAATATATATATTATGTTCCCTCATGATGAAAGCAAACAAAAATTCAGTTAGGTTAGGTTATATTTTGCGATTTTTTTTTTATTTTTCATGGTTTTTGTGGTATAACAAATTTTCAAAATTTTATAATATCAATTAGTCTAACTTTATAAATATACACAAATTAAATTTCGTTTAATCATGATTTTTTTAAACCGCTTAAAAAATTAATGTTTGAGTAAAAACAATTATAACGTTTTTACACTGGCACCCAGTTGTCTTAGCTCCCACTCTTATCAGTTCACGAGCACCCAGTCGGTGGTGCCCAGTTGCCCTAGACGGAAGTACCCGGTGTTTACAGGGAGAATTGTTTTTAGTTTAGTGATTATTTTACTTCCAACTGGTTCTTTTTATTAATTTTAAAAATTCTAATCAAAATTTTAAAATCAAGACTTCATATTGCAAATGTGTTACTAATTTTTTAAATCCCAGACCCCTGCGCGCGATATATATCGCGCATTGCCCGGTCATGACAGACAAACCAACTCAACATTCTATCAATACACAAGTTAATTGTATGAATATGACTGAACTCTCGTGTTCGAATGTAGGAAACGTTAATCGTTTGGCCGCAATCTTGAATCGACAGGTATATAATATTTTACGCCCCGGAAAGGTAACAAAGCGTGACACAGACTTATTTCCGAGCACGGCACTGACTAGCCTCATTGGGGCCCTCAACAAGTATAACTATTCAATAATAACTATAGCATGCCACAGTAGAACTATACCTTGTTCGTGGTAGGAAGGGATGTTCGGAAGGTCTTTTTTCCTACAAAATCCTACTAAACAGTAGAAATCTGACCTGGAAAAACGCCTTTCAGGCATCCTTCTCCCATCATGAACTGGGTACCTATAGACCGATTTTGGTAGGAAGATCAGTAGAAATTAGTTACTAAAGTTAATAAAACAACTTTAATATATCCATACATCAAGTCATGTTATCTGCAGCTGTAACTTTTTATAGATATTATCAATATCTATAGAATAACACAAATAATATAGTAAAATATTATCGATGTTGGCCACAAAGAAATATGTTTGAATTTTCTCTACTGTTCTTCAATCAAAATCAGAGTATATATTCCCTTACCACTAACCAGCATCGTCCCTCCATCGCCAAGAGGATGCTGATGCATTATTATTATTATTATTATTATTATTATTATTATTATTATTATTATTATTATTATTATTATTAGCACCACGTCTTACGACCCGTTCGGGTTATACGCACTTAACGCACTCAACTACAGTAGCCCCATGGCTTCTTTGGTGCTGACTAACAAGCTCACAGCTGACTTCTGACAGTCAACATTTAGGTATATACCTAAATTTTTACTGTCAGAAGGGACAGCTGCTAAACACATGTTTTTGGAGATCATATGGTTTGGCGTAGGGATACATAATTTGCTCTGGTAACTTTTCAAAGCCGTCAGAAGTCAGCTGTGAGCTGTCAGTCAGCACCAAAGAAGTCATGGGGCTACTGTAGTATAAACCCTATGATCACTTATGTACTGGGTTTGCACACATGTTTATATTTATTTTTGTTGATATGGTATGTAATCACTTTTATATAAGTATGAATTCTTTTTGACAAGATATTGACCCATTTTGGTCGGGCATTCATTTCCTTTAGTTTGGCACGCACCTTTTTAAGCTGCACCTGGACACTTTTACATAATATTATGTTAATCAATTAAAAGTAACGCTTTGTGTAACTCCACAATTGAGACGTTTAATACAAATATATTTGTGAGTGCCTGCAGCCAAACGAAATTTGAACTATACTCTCGTAATTTTACCTATACCTCTATTATGGGTACCAGAACCATTAAAATGTATGCAAACTAAACGGTGAGAAATCCAAATATCTGTAATCTAATAAACAGTAAACTTAAAAATACTTGTTTACTCCATTTAAATTAGCCATCTTCATTGTTTGAATTGTTTTAATTGTTTGTTGTCCTCAATTCATTTCTGATATTAATTATTTTAATATGGTTTCATGTATTTATTTTTCTGAATGATGGTCACCATTTGACTTAATAATTATGTTATGTCATGAATATTTTTAATCTTTTTATTTTTACCTCATATAATTTAATGCTTATCGAAAGCGTAACTTGGATTGTTTCTCAATATTAAAAATATATTTAATTTTAACCTGTTAATAATTCTAACTTTTTATTAATTTCTTTTGTATACTATCCTTTCACCTTTATATTATAACCTTAGGTATTTCGAAGTCTTAACCATAACTATTACTGCTCCTTACTTATTTAAATTTTAGAATGTTTTCTAAAATGATTAAAAAATATCAGTTTAACATGAATTCATGAAAAGTGCAAGTCAAATGGTTGGAAGAAAGATACCTTTAGACGAGCCCTATTTGATCCACATCTATTGATAATCTTTCGCCATTCTCATCTGCCGCCTCAGTACCCACATCAATACCGATAGTGTCAACAGATAGCAGGTTTTTTAATCGCCGCGTCTTCATACCTGTTCAGGTTATACGCATGTATGATAATTGCTCTAATTAGTTAGGGAGGAGGAAAGAAGCATGTTATAAGTAATCTACCTGCATTTGCCTGGAGGGAGAGTAGGAAACTACCCGCAGTAGACTCGACTTGGATTCAAACCCCGATTTCCCCGTTATCAGCAAGCCAGTCCAACACGAGAGTGACGCCTTGGACCATTCGACCACTGAAACGGGACAGGTATCAGTAGTTGAACAATGACTTACATGAAGTAGCGTAACTGAACTATAACGCCATATGTGTAATGAAATAAATTCTTCATTAGTAATAATTTTAATCAAAAGTTCCCACCTTTAACATGTTTCAAATTGATGAATAGTTTCAGAACATAAAACTAAATGTATCCAGATGTGTTAGGAAATCTCCTCAAGCTCCTGGATGATCATTTATTAATAGTTTCAGAACATAAAACTAAATGTATCCAGATGTGTTAGGAAATCTCCTCAAGCTCCTGGATGATAATTTATTAATAGTTTCAGAACATAAAACTAAATGTATCCAGATGTGTTAGGAAATCTCCTCAAGCTCCTGGATGATCATTTATTAATAGTTTCAGAACATAAAACTAAATGTATCCAGATGTGTTAGGAAATCTCCTCAAGCTCCTGGATGATCATTTATTAATAGTTTCAGAACATAAAACTAAATGTATCCAGATGTGTTAGGAAATCTCCTCAAGCTCCTGGATGATCATTTATTAATAGTTTCAGAACATAAAACTAAATGTATCCACATGGGTTTGGAAATCTCCTCAAGCTCCTGGATGATCATTTATTTATTTTGCTGTTGTCTATAACGACTCTGTGTCGGCATCTTATATTTTCTTTTGTTTAATATCCCCACACCCTATTGCAAATACTTGTGTAATATAACCACTTAGAAAACCTTATCTTTCTACCTTATGGAACAAATAGAACATGGTGCGACTTAAAGAAAGACAGGAAGAAGCTTCTAGAACAATTTCTTTCGAATAATATACCAGAAATAAAGGCTCCTTTTTTAATTCTGTCCACAGCCTTACTGAGAAACGTTCCGCGCTAAACTAATTTCAAAGGTAAAATTAAGTCCGCGACGCGTTTTGCTGTCTAGCTTAAACTGCTGCATCTTGTGTGCAAACATAATTATTCAGGATTGATTGTTTTTAAATTGATAAAATCAAGTCTACAAAATAACAAATTATTCACAAATAATTAGCATTAAAACCGGACTCCTATCATTATCACGCCAGATCCTAATAAAAGATTCCACTACGAAAGAGTCGACTTGCGACCCATAACAACAACTCCCCGAGAAAATCTTCTCCCCTACAACTTGAATTCGACGTCGTAGAGATTCAAACTCAGGACTTTACGAGATAAAAGCAACCTTATAATTTGGCTTTGGCAACGTGGCGTTTCCAACAAAACACTCCCCAGTAAAGAATCAACTCTCTACATGTGTGTACCTATTTTTAAAATTTGATTTGAAATATGACATTTAAATGGTAGACCGCGTACAATTAGTTCTCTGTAACACAAATTAAATGATTCTTAACCGATGTTCACTTTTATTCACTATGGTTGAAGACATTTTAATTTTGATCTTTAAGCTCTAGATAGTAACTCGTTTCCACAAATTCGAATTATGTGTAGGCCCCTAAATTAAACTTTTGTTTGGTAACTAGAGATTTTAATTCTTGCTATTATTATTATTATTATTATTATCACCGCGTCTTACTACCCGTTCGGGTTATACGCACTTACGCTAATGTGTAATGGTAGGGTGATTGTGAGATGAAATGAAGGACCTACAGTTTAACGTGGAATCCGAACCACGGTGGAGGCCTGGCATTACCCACATTCACAAGATGTCTTGCCAGTGGTGAAGGAAGGGTTTGGTAATCAGATAAATCTGTGCCGGTACCGAGGATTGAACCCCGGCCGCCAGCACAGAAGTCTGACACCTTATCCCTAGACCACCAAGTCACCCTTTTAATTCTTGCTAATCTAATTAATAACATGCTCTCATTTATTTTTACTGACACGCAGAAACACGCACATAAATATTAATACAAAGGATCTGTGGGATATGTTTTATTCATGGTGTATAAACATCAGCAATGGTATAAGCAACATGTCTATTTATACATTTGTTCCAACACCAACTACATCCTCGTCCATTACCTTCATCAACATTTTGTTTGTTCTTATGTATCATCAACATATTATACTATTTGTGTAATAAACAATGTGATCTAGATTATTTCTAATGTACTCAAAATTACAATTTGTCCACCAAGATATGCCATACATCTCGACTCCAAACTAAACCAATTACGGTACAGATAATATAAAATCATTCACACTAAGGACGTAGTCACCGAAGGTTTCGTCCAAGGTTTGCAAATTGTTTGCAAATTGATTTCTAGCGATTACTCGGTCTTCGGTATTTACATCGGAGGGCATGTCCTCTTCTTCAGATGAGAACAATTGGGTTGGCAATGTACCTGTTCCTTGGCTAAACGGTGAGGGCCAGTGATTATGACGATGATTCTGATGTTGGGGATAGCGTGGTAATGTTGGTGATCGTCCTGACTTGATCTCGGTAACACCACCACAATGTCGCCTTTATGGAAACTGTAAACTGCACATGTCATATCGCACAAGTACGATTCCTCGATTCTCTCGTACTTCTGATGTGTTGTTGATAGAGTCAAAAAGTTCAAAGAAGAATCGTTGCTGTGTTTTACCTTCATCATAGACTTGATTAGCTATTGTGTATACCATCTTACATAGCCACAGTGTGTAGACTTTCAGTATCGTCACGCGTTACGGTCATAAAGGCACGTTCCGTATACGTACGACCCACAAATGTTAAGGGAACGCTATCCGATCTAAACATGTTGGTTACTTATACTCCATTCACGGTAGGAATTACTCTTTGAAAGGTCCTTTTTCCTACCAATATCCTACTATATCATAGATTTCTGGTAGGGAAAAAGGCCTTTCAGAAAACAATTCCCACCGTGAACAAACTTTACTGTGTTTAGAATTAGTAGTAAAACTACAGTGATAAATTTTATAGCCACTTGTTTAATTACAAAAATAAAATCAGGTGGTATGTAGGTAATCATATTTCAACATCAAACATCCAGAAATATTCTAAAGGGTTAAGCCATCTTCATGAGTATCAGCATATAATTTTGATTTACTACATTCCAACTTGATTTGTGTGTAGGTATAGTGTCCCTAAAGCCTATAATCTGTTGTAATTTCTCTTTGACTCACGAGTTTGAAAAATACTATGAACGGTCTTGACGAGTTGTTTTAGTCCATTGTTGTAGGCAAGTATTGCAACTACTGCCGATTTTTAGTCATCTTCCTTGCACTCATTCAAAATTAATATGTGTGGGCGTGTTCATCAGTTAAAGATCCAAAAATACACGGTAAAACAACACACAACACCAGCAGCATCTATGGTCAGGTTGAAATGAGACGCAATGGGCAGGTGTAAGTCACAAGTCGGGTATCCGGTGTTTCCATGTGTAGAAGGGAGGGAGGCATGATGGAATGATGGCTTAGTTCCATGTGAAGAAACAAGACGGCTGTAACCCCTCCCCCCCTTCCACCAAATCATTTGAATGACAGATCAACTCTAACAACAACATCTCGTCAACTCGGTGCTCAGTCAAGAGACATTAGAGCTTATATTTCTGCCTCACAACTCCATTTGCATTCGAGAACGCTACTGTGGGCTCCTTCATCTTCTGTGGTCCTTTACGGAGGTGCAATGCCAAGGTAGATCTGCTGTCGGATTATATACTCCATGAGCAGATGGTCCCGGTTGTTTCTCGCAGAGGACTGGGCCTTTTTCAAGAGACTCGGTGAAAAGGGAAAAGGATCCTGTCTAGGTCTAGGTATATAATTAAATTTTTGTGCTTCGAGGCCTCTAACTTTGGAGTCAGGGAGAATGAGAGATAATGAAACAAAGGTATTTGTAGGATGAGTGGAATTGTTCAAGAGGTGAGTAGTAGTTGGGGATGAGTTCTCGACTGAAGAGGTTTAGATAGGGGCCAGCCGAGGATGGCTCAGTAGAATAGCTTTGGCTGATCCTCATTCTGGGGTAAATGGGAGATCTCTGTAGCGTTACCAAAAGCATCAGGCCCCTTCATGCTATCTGTCGTCCCTTATTGAGTTTTGGAGGCTCGTGAATGAGTTCCTGATCAGTGCTGTAACTTTGGAAGATAACGTCTATCCTCCGAACACCCAACAGTCTCGTGGCTCCCACCCCTTTTAAGAGTATTCATTATTGAAGTGCGCTTACCGGGCGTCTGAGAAACAACGACGTTTGGCTATTTCTACTTCTACTAGGTCTAGCTACCCCATTTTTTTGGGGATGGCATCTGTGTTAAACACTTCACAAGAAAAAGCTTTCCTTGGATACCATCAGGCTTCTAGAGACCCTTTATCAAGGCCCTGTACAAACGTTATCACCCTAACTTATAAGATTCACGAAATATTTAACGGCTTAGACATATAAAACCGCGTCCAAACAAACGTGCACATCGATTTCTTGACATATACAGCTTTTATATGTAATTATTTGGTATTTGATCATTTAGTATATAAGCTCAAACTGGATGCGAACCTATTGTCCCACTGGACACTACAGCTATGGTTCATGGTTTAGATGTGGAGGGTAGAAGAATACCCAGAACTGTATACCTTGTACTAGTGATGCTTTCCAACTTAATTCAGAATATAATTAATTTAAAGTAAACTAATTTCATGTGAACGACCATCCGCCATTGCGAGTATTGGCCAAACTAGTAACTATCATTAAAATGTGTGCATAATTTGGTACTCGTCTAGTATGGGTCTAATTCTCAGTCATGTTTAGTTAAAACGCATGCGCAGAAGAGATGCATATGATGTGAGATTACACCTAATTCAAAGCTGAGGGAAATGCAGGTCTTATGGAGTTAAGATTTATCTTCGCTCTCTCTCTGTTCTTTGTTGCCAAACCTTTTAACTATTTCCATAATAGTATTTTTTTCAAGATTGAAGTTTATTAACTTTCTCTATTCCCCACATAATTATGCTTAAAACTATTTTATGTATGAAGCTTTTTTTCTCATAATTAATATACAAACAAATATATTACAACATGCATTTTATACTAAATGCTATAAATTACATTATTATTTGTTTTTAATCAGAAAATTAAGAAAGTCACTATCAATATCAATCAAAGCTTTAATTTTCTTTAGGGTAGTTAATTCATTGTTACGGTAAATTGAATGTACCTTTCTGTGAATTTCTGCTTGAGTAAAACTATCATATTTATCCAAACACTTCATTTGAGTAGAGTTATTTCTTTTGATTGGTGTCAGTAACTTTCCCATAGTTTTGAATTCTTGTTTAATAGAAATCACTAACTTATAAGACACACTTGTAGCTTCTGCAGTCTGCATTGCCACTTGAGTTACTGAACAAGTTCCGTCTTTACGAACATAGGTGTAGACTCTTAACACCATTGCCCTTTCTTTACTACTTAATATTTTCCTCTTGGAATGTAATTGTTTGTAACAAGCCGTAGATTCCATAATTTGTATTATATTTTAACTATTAACAATACACTATTATTCAAATAAGTATATTAATATGCCCATAAAGCTTATAATTCCACAACCTTACGGCAAAAATACCAAACGCACAACCAACACATACACACAACATCTTAATGTGATCAATAACTAATATTTTTCTACACAGAGTTCTAATAAAATATGAGTGTTTATTTAGTTAATGTTTTTAAGTTAACTACTGGGAACACGAGACTCAGACTACTGTAACTGTATGACTGTACTGGAGGAAGAAGCACCATTTACTGGCAACACCGACAGCCCAGCATTGCCAAATTTGATATACATTTGAAGGAAGACTGATTACGGAAAACAAAAGAATGACAACGCTGTTGTTCAATAGTAAGCCTGCAGTTCCCTCAGCAATGAAATCAGGTGTAGCGAATTGGACAGTAGTTTTCCGTGTCTTTCACACAAAGGCAGGCGAAATATCTTTGTTTTAAAAATTAGTATTGAAGGAAGTTTTCATTAAATGTATTTTATAAAGAGTATTAATTTAAAAAAAATACACATAATCTTTTGTTACAAAATATTTGCTAAGTTTTAATTTTCACATACACGTACCATTTTCTTAAAGGAATTATACTTTTGTTGGTCATATTAACTATCCACGAAACAAGGATGAAAACGATGAATGTATTTATACTCGTCATATGTTTCATCATCATCATTAGGTCATCAATCTTGTGATTAGTTTGACGCAGTCCTCCACTTTTGCCCATCCTCGGCCGAATTTTTTTTTCACATCTTTGTACATTCTTCTGCTAACATCGTCCTCCCTCTGATTCGTGTAGGCCCATTACAGTCTTGATCTCCATCTTGAATTTATCCCTTCCACATTTCCTTTTATAATTTATCTTCGTCAAACTATCGTGTATCAGTACATGACCTACCAAGTTAACTATCCTTTGCTGTACATCTTTCTAAAGTTTCCTTTCTTCATTTGCTCTTCTTAGCACTTCTGTATATTTTGATACCATCTCCATCCATGATATTTTCAACATTCTTCTCTAGCACCACATTTCAAATTCTTCCAATATTTTCCTTTCAGTAGCGCCAATGGTCCATATTTTCCATCCGTAAAGCACAACGCAACTAATTCACTTGAATGGGTATTAGACCTTGGCGCAGCAACACTTAAGACCATAGTACATGAGTTTTCACTCTTCATTACTCTCTCTTCCCACGCCATTGGACTGTCAGCTAAAGAGTGAGATAAGGAAGCTCAGTGTGTCACCCAAGCAGGTGAGCAATAACGACCCAAGTATGTATTTTTCAAAGACGCTGAGAGAGTTTGAAGGTTGAGCACCTCTGTGTCCTCCCTATCAACCGACTGGTGCGTTAAAACCTTGTGGTTGAGGTATAAGGGAGGTTATTATAGATCACTCTATCATAATTGATCTTTAATATGAGTCAATTTTTCGGACCACTTCTACAGCCTTAAGATATCGTATGCTACAAGCCTACGTCTAGAACCTTGTGGGCAGTGCCGTAAGATGATGGTGGTTGTCTTGTTACGCTACTATAGTTCTTACTTGCACTAGCTTTGGAGGTTGGCCAGGCCCCTATTCGATCTGAATTTCTAAGTTATTCGTATACCGGGAGATCGATTAACAATCAATACTAGACTATAAATACGGCCCTTAAAGATTGACACGATTTCAACCGCCTTTATCAAACGGTTATAGGCTGATTTTGGTTGAAACGCAGTTCAGAAAATTCAGAAACATATTTCTTTACGGCCAACATTGATTTATTTTACTATATCATTTGTGTTATTTTATAGGTATTAATAATATTTATCAAAAGTGATCACTGCAGATAACATGACTTGACGTATGGATAAATTAAAATGGTTTTAATGACTTTGGTAACTACCAGATACAGTTCTTCCTACCGAAATCAGGGTATAGCTACCATTGGCTATAGCATAGCCGAGCAGAAATTCCCAATGCCAGAAAGCAAGTGAGTTTAAAACGTTTTAGGTGTAGCTGTCTGTCAGTATGAGAACAAACATGAGAGGAGGAAAATACAAAGGACAATACAATTTGTGTTGTGACCTCCTATTAAATGACATCATTCTATTCACAAAGATCCATTCTACGCTCCTATAACAGTGTGTTGTGACTAATAAATGACATCATTCTATTCACAAAGATCCATTCTACACTTCTATAACAGTGTGTTGTGACTATTAAATGACATCATCCTATTTACAAAGATCCATTCTAACACTTCTATAACAGTTACCTTTCGTTTCCCATACATTTAGTTCTTAGTGATCAATAGAAATATGTGATTTCTTTTACTTTTCAGAGTGGAAAATGTCAATGTTTAAACAGTCTATATATTTATAGGGTCAAAGAAAATAGTTTTGTGCTCATTCCAGTAAACAACAAACTCGTGGACTTAAAAGTTCTGTCAATATTTAACAAGCGCAACATCTGATTGGCAATACTGTATATCAGCTTTCTTAGAAAGCCCCCTTAAGACCACAGGCCTTCGATGTGGGTTCAGACCACTAGACCTTCGAAGTGGGTTCAGACCACTAGGCCTTCGATGTGGGTTTCAGACCATTAGGTCTTCTATGTGAGTTCAGACCACTAGACCTTCGATGTGAGTTCAGATCACTAGACCTTCGATGTGGGTTCAGACCACTAGACCTTCGAGGTGGGTTCAGACCACTAGACCTTCCGATGTGAGTTCAGACCATTAGACCTTCGATGTGATTCAGACCACTAGGCCTTCAATGTGAGTTCAGACCACTAGACCTTCGATGTGGGTTCAGACCACTAGACCTACGATGTGGGTTCAGACCACTAGACCTTCGAAGTGGGTTCAGACCACTAGGCCTTCGATGTGGGTTCAGACCATTAGACCTTCGATGTGAGTTCAGACCACTAGACCTTCGATGTGAGTTCAGACCACTAGGCCTTCATGTGAGTTCAGACCACTATGCCTTCGATGTGAGTTTAAAGGGACTGCCCTAGGTTAAGGAGGCCGTATCCCGGGAGCGCTAAGATGCGTTGTAAAGTCCAGATATCCCGCTTTTTAAAAATATTGCTCACGACAAAATATAGGATCAAACAAAAACCTTACCTTCAAATTTTATAATTTTTAAAATATTCAAGAAAATTTTTAAATTAACTAATTTTCAAGGACTTTCACTTGAAATGTCTCTGTTTTGAGTACAAAGAAAATATTTCAAAACAAAGATTTAGACTTTGCCAACCAAATAAAGTATTTGTTTAAATTGGATCACGATAAACATTCCAAGATAGTTAAAAGTTGTTTTAGTCGAGTTAAAGCTTCAGAACTGCCATTACCATAATAAATAGAGCAGTGTGAAGATATTTCTCTTCTTGTAGGTGCGCCCTTAAGTTTAGTTACAAAGTGTGATGCTGGTGTAGCCTTGTGTTCAAATTGATAGGGAAATCAGAAGCACATCGGCTTTCATTAGGATTTTTTTTTATATTCAGTAAAAATATTTAGCGTATTGTTTATTAAATTGTAAACTTTATGGCTTTTTACTCCCGAAGCGTCGAGACGGGGAGCGTCGCCTAGTTTGACCGGCCCGACGCCGTGCGTCTATGGCATGGATATGATAGGAGCACTCGATAATTGAGCCCGTCCTTTTGATTATGAACCGTCTTAAATGTACACAAATTATTTTTGTTTTTTCAATATCCCTGCTTCTCATGGATTGACTGAATAAATTAATTATGCGCCACTCATTAAAATAGGACCAACGATTTGAAAATAAGATGAAGCATATCGTAAAAAAATTGTCTTATATTTGATGGCTCAGCATAAAACAATTTATAGAATTATTGTTCTTAATTTTCTAAATAATCTAAATAAAACAATATGAACGATCTACAATAAATATATTGGAACACCGAAATATCACGAGACTTATTTTTTAAGTTCATTGTAGTATGTTTGAATACATACGCGAAATTAAACGAAATTGATTACTTGGCCTTTTATATGAGAATAATGGTAATTTATTTAGATGTTAATGAGAAATTAACAATATAAAAAACTATACATATTCTTACTTAGTATCAGACAACATTTATTTTTACCTTATTTTTTTTCACCGCGTCTTACTACCTGTCTGAGCTATACGCTTATGTAATAATTACGCTATAAGCTAGGGATGAGGAGGGTTGAATTTAGAGGAAGTGTACCCCACATGCGTGGAAAGTGAGTAAAACATTTAAGGAAAAGCCAACCTCAGTACTCCCCAACCGGGATCGAACCACGATCTCCCTGTCTAAATTGCGAGAGTGAGGTCTTTGACCATGCGACCACCGAAGTGGGTTAAGAAAACTCATTCAAGTATAGCCCGTTTTTTTTACAAATAACATCTGGAAGGGCTTTTTTCTTACTAGAATCCATTATATAGTAGGGTTTTAGTAGGAAAAAAAAAAACCCTTCAGAAAACTATTCGTAAGAAAATCAAGCTGAAGACTTTCAGGTCATTAAATTTCTGTGAGCCAAGTTTACTGTGCAGATAAGAATAGTTTTTATATTTTATACTCTGCTCAAAATAAGCCTTAAATTTACAACTAGGCCTCAGTAATGACAGGGTTAATTTTTTTAATTTTTTTTATCTTAGAAATCAGAGTTTTTAAATTTAAACTTCGGATGAAAATCTCAGTGTGAGGGAATAGTTAATAACTTTTTAACACGTTTTGATCATGAATATTTATGTATAGATGATGAAAACGTCGTAAAAAAAGGGTTTTAAAATAATTTGGACAATATCCTGTTTAGTTATAATATTCAAGTACCAATATATCTGGTCTACAGTAGACCTGACGTTAGTGACACAATCAACCCACAAAGGCGCTGTAGTCGATATGTGAGTGTGGGAAGAGTACTGTAATCTCTGTTATTGCTTTATTGTAACTCATTTGATAATGTTTCTGGTGTTAACGTCCTCGGGAGAAATTTAAACTGAGGTGGAAACTTGGGACATCTCGAGTGCATTCGGTCCATTTAAAATGTTTGAAAATTTTTCAGATCTAAATAAAATTAAGGCGGTCGCTTCGAGAAAGTGTATATCACTTTCAGGCCACACGGCTTAAAATACACTGGTCTATGTCGTTTTCGGAACTACTTCTCTAGTGTGTATAAGCCTATACTCCCTTTAACCATTCAACTACAACCACCCTTTGTCATGTCAATAAGAAAGAGGGAAAGTAAAAAAACACGTGACTTCTTATCTCAAAGTAAAGATGAAAGCTCGCTGCAGTTCTCAAATATCTTAATACTTTCTGTTGTGATCTATTCAAAAAATGACTGTATTTTGTTAGAGGAAGGCTAGATCTAAAGCCCTGTTTTCATCAAGCCTGGTCTCGTAGCTCCGTAAATATGATTAAAAAGTCATTGAAAATGAGTTTTTTCACACATTTGTTTTATATTATTAAATTATTATTATTACACCACGTCTTACTACCCGTTCGGGTTGTACGCACTTACGCTAATGTGTAATGGTAGTGTGATTGTGAGATGAAATGGAGGACCTACAGTTTAACATGGGATCCGAACCACGGTGGAGGCATGGCATTCCACACATTCACAATTTGTGATTAATACACGTCTTGTCAGAGGTGAAGGAAGGGTTTGGTAATCAGATAAATTTGTGCCGGGACTGAGGATTGAACCCCAGACCTCCAACACAGAAGTCTGACACCTTACCCCTAGACCACCTACTTATATTAGTTAAATTCATATATAGAGTTGTTAAGGAAAAAAAAAGCCCTATTGGAATATTTCAACTTTATTTTGGCGTTAACCTTATTTTGAAATAACACATCGTAGAGCTACATATTGTGTTAAAGGGCTGAAACTTCTGCGCAGCAATTTCTCTCTTACCTAGGCGGCAACCCTTAAGGTGGGATTGCACGAGGCGCGAAAAAAGGTCGGTGTTTATAAGCAGTTTTTATAGCAGTTTTTTTTTGCCAAAATAAATAAAATATTGTTCCAATACAAACATATAGTTTAAAATTCCTTCACATGTTGATATCAACAGTTGTTGAATATCTGTCAAGAATGTACTGGAATTTAATGACAGTTTTTTCTCTTCATTTCCCTGACTTTTCCAGGTTTTCCAGACCCAATTTACTTTTTCCCAGACCACTATTTATCGATATTAAGTATATTACGAATTTTTTTTTAAGATCACAGACTAAATAGTGTTTTTTTCCCCCTAGATACATATACATTCAGAAATTGTGTCACTCATAAAAGGGATTAAACGATTTCTGCCTCCGGGAGAAATGGACTATTTTAAGTTAAAAATAGATTTCAATAAAATTGTATAGAATCATTAAAAGAACGCCTAAAGCAAGAACGATTTAAAATATTTGTGAGATAGAGTTATTCTTAGTTCCTTCTACTTAAAATGTAGGCCCTAATCAAATTTTGTGCATTGTGAACAGCCATGACTCAACTTTGGCTAAAGACAAGTGGCAGAAAGGTGGAAAGAAACAAAACTTACTTGTTGACCTTGAGAAGTGATATTAGTCTGCTCAACATGGACAATGGTGTGAGAGTGATTCCAGATGTTTATTAACTGGAAGAAAAGTGTTATTTTGACTATTGTGAATCAAATATTTGGCTTTTTATAGATAAAATATAAAATTTCCAGAAATTTAATAAAATTCCCTGACTTGTCCATGACTTTTCCCTGACCAAGCAAATTCCCTGTTTTCCAGGTTTTCCAGATCGCTGGACACCCTGTTCCAAGAACCTGGTTGTACTAAAGCAATATTTTATATTTATTTTAGTCAAATAAAGTTCCACTGTGAAAATTGCAAAAAAACAAACACTTAACTTTTCTCACGTTCCTTATATACACCCCCCCTTCTTTATATCTCTCTCTAATTTTTGGGGTTTGCCGTCTCTTTCTTCTCTTAGCCTTCCTCCTAACAAAACACTATCGTTGAAAGCGATAGAAATAAAACAAGGGGAAAAAACAATCGTATAAGATGAACGTGGATACATGACAAAAAAAGAGTGAAAGAAACAAAGTCGTTTATTTACTCTAATAACATTGATTCGCGACTATGTAAATCACGTGTTTTTACACCCCTTGGCCCTCTATAAAAGACAATGAGGAGTGGGCGTGGCTTACTGGATATAAAACATTGATGTTTTAAAAGAGGGAAAGGGGGTTGAAGAAGGAAGACAACAGATGTTTTACTTGCTCTTTCTTTCCCTTTCCTCTTCACGCGCTGGTGGCCTTGGGAAGCCATCCTTGCTTTTATCCCCCCCAAACAGCCCTTTTTTTTAAACCATGATTCAAGGGAGAGGAATTGATTAGGGGTTGCTCGAAAGGAGGGGATGATCGCGAACAGCTGGAAACACTGACGTTGTCCCTAGTATAGTCTGTCCCGCCATGCAGTCCTTGAGGTGTCGCAGGAGGAAGGGAAGAAAGAGAGGCCACACATTGTCCGCGGAGCCCCCCGGCGACTAGGACGTCTCCTCTCGTGGTCCCCCGACAGAAGAGGGGCGCCCTTGGCAAGTATCGGAAACGTGGACCCGGGGGATCTTTTTGCCTAGAATAGTCCCCGGAAAAAAACCTAACATCAGAAAAATTAAAAGGGTTTGTAACGTACCGGGGGGGGGGGGGGGGGGGGGGTGCCCCCAGTAGGGGAAAAAAAAGGAAAAAGTAAAAAAAAAAATTTTAAAAAAAAAAGATAAAAAGAAAAAACACTTGACAATATTAACAAATAGTGAATCACCCGTGAAAAAAAAAAAATTATTTGTCCAAAAGGGAAATTTTGTTTTTTTTTTGCCCAAAAATAGTTTTGCAGAAACCCCTTTAAAACCATACCTAAAAACCCCCCCTTTAATCTGACCCCCTGGATTACATCCAGGGGGCAGGAACACGGCTGACCAAAATTTTACGACGACTGCTTTAAATTGGGACGCCCCCAGAAGAAAGGGTCGGAAAGCCACAACCAGGGGTGTTTGCCACTTATTTGGAAAGTGGGCAGACTGGCATTTTCCTTTTTCCCAAGGCAAGCCTTTTCAATTTTGGCACAGTCGAGGATAAAGTGTTTTTTTTTAGCCCTGTGGGCCTGGGTATAGAAAGAAATTCGAGGTTCGAACTGGGCCATGAGACAACCCTAACGACAGTTTTGGGGCATCCCCACCTTTCCGACCTCTTGGATACACAAAAAAAATGTAAAAATTTTTTTTGAATGTCTCAAAAAAGTTTTAAAAACTCTTGAATTTGATTAAACCCTTTAAAAATCAAAAAACCAAATTTTCCTAAAAAATATTACACCTGATGCGAGACCCGAAACCGCCAAGACTGGAAGTCCCGAATAAAATTTTCCGCCCTTTTTCCCTTTTTAAACCCCACTTTGACAAAGGGGGAAAGGTAATGCAAGTCCAGACTTATCTGGAAAAAGTGCTTTTGCCTTCCTCGTCTTCTTATGGCCTCAAATCAATTTAAACGTTCCAGTATTAAAAAACCTTGCCCCAACCGTAAAAAAAAAAACGACAGTACCCCCCTGGTTCTTTGGTGGGGGACTGAACTTTAAAAATTCCCCCAAAATTTATGATCCCACCCCCATCCATATGATTTGCAAAAAAATAGTTTAGCAGCTTTAAATTTGACAGTCAAACTTGGGTTTACCTAAAGTTGATGTCAAAAGTCGCGTGGCTCAGTCACACCAAAGAAGCCCGGAGCTACTGATGTGATTTTAAAAAAAGGGTTGCAGCTAAGGAATAACCCTTTTTTAGTAGGTCAGTTCACCAAACCCCCCCACAATTTGCACCGGGCCGCGGAGAAAAATTCGTCTGTTTTTCCCGGGGTGAGTTTTAAAAATAGGGACCCGGTGGCTGGGAAGGTTTTTTGAAACCCCCATTCTCTCTACGAGCCTTTTTCAAAATGGTGAAAAAGAACCAAAAAGATTTGAAATAAATCTTCACCAGTTTTCTTAATGACAAAAAATTACTGAAATGTTCCTAGCTATCCCACCCAACACTACTTTTGCCTTTGATGCTGAAAGGGGCCCCCTGGTAATTTTTATTTTAGTTAAACCCCCTAATTTTTGGCCCTTTTTATTTATATATTTTTGAGAGGGCCCCAAAATTATTTATGTTTTGTTCCCTTTAAAAAAAAAAATTTTTTTTACAAAACTTTCACAAAAACTCAAAAAAACATGGCTTCAAAAGGAAAGCGAAAAACCCGTATTAAATGAAGGAAAAAAAATTTTTTTCTGGGCACCCACTCAGTGGAAAACAAAAATTTTTTTTAGTTAAATATTTGAAAAAGGTAAAAAAAAAATTAAAAAATTTATTCATACCAAAATGACAATATTTTTTCTTTTTAACAAAAAAAACCCCCCCCCGGGGCCCTAGTTGGCTAAAAAGTGGTAGTGTGTTGAGCCGAATGTGAGGCGGGGAGTGAGGGGGTTTTTTTTCTCGGTCAGGGTGAACGGGGGTGGGGGGTTTCCCAAAGGTTTTTTCCCCTCTCCCTCCACCAAATATGGGGGGGCCCTTCCCCCAATTTTCCCCTTTCCCAAAAATTCCCAAATTTTTTAGCGTTTTAAAATTTTTTTCTTAAAACTTTTTAAAACCCCAACGGGGAAAAAAAACGGGTGGGGCCCGGGTATTAATTTAAATTTTAAGTAAAATTTTTATGCCTGTATTTTAAAATTTTATTTTTTTTGCGTATTTTACAAATTTTCCCCAAAAAAATTTCCCAACAATTATTTTTTTTTTTTTAAAAAAATTTTGGAACCCAAAAAATTTTAAAAAAATGATTTTTGAAAAGTCCCCCCCCGGTTTTAAAAAAAGTCCCTGAATACTTTTTTCCCAAAAATTTTTAAGGGGAAAAATTACAGAAAAAAAAAAACAAAACAAATTGGGTGGGAAAGAGGGAGGACAATCCCCTTTCCCCCCCCCCGGGCAGTAAAAAATAAATCAGGGGCCCCGGCCCCCCCAAAAGAGGGTCGAAAAGAAAAAGTTATGGGGTCCGGGGGAAAAAAAAAAAAAAATTGTCAAAAATTTTTGGGGGAAAAATTTCTATTACAAAAACTTCTCAAATGGGGAAAAAAATTTTTTAGGGAAATTTTTGCAATAGTGAGAAAATCAATAATTTTTACAAAAAGTTTTTTAAAATCCCTGGCAAAAGGAATTTTTTGGGGGCCCCCCTAAGGACAGGGTCGGGAAATTTTCCCCCGTTTTTTAAAAATAGTCTACTTTTGTAAAAAAGGCATTGCCTGGAATCAAAACGGGGGAAAAATATATAGCTTAAAAAAGGGAAAAAATGTTTTTTTTTCCAAATTTTTTCAATTAAGTTTTGGGGTTGTAGGAAAAGCGAGGGAAAAAAGGGCCCCCTTTTTTTTCGTTTTTTTTAGTAAAAAAAAAATTTTTTGGTTTTAAAAAAAAAAAAATATTTCTACCCGTAGAAACATGAGTTTAAAATTCCTACAAAAACCCCCGGTTTTTTAAAAAAAAGTTGTTTAAAATCTGTTTAAAGAATATAGCAAACATTTAAAAAAATAAACTTTTTTAAAAAGAAGGGAAAAATTCCAGGGAAAAAAACCCCCCTTGGGGGGTATTCAAAAATTTTTAATATCACCCCGGGGAAGAAAATATTTTTTTTCACCCTGTGAAGAAAAAAAAAATTTTAAAGGGTTTTTTTTTGGGGAAAAAATTTATTTATTTTTACAAAAATTTTAAAAAAAAAATGCAAAAAAACCCCCTTTTTTTTAAAATTCTCTACCCCAACTTTTTTTTAATTTTTTTTGGGAAAAAACTTGTGTAATTTTTATTTTTAAGATTAAAAAAATTTTTAATTTTTAAATTTATTTTTAAAAACCCTGAGGCATTTATCTTTAAAAAAAAAAAAACTTGAAAAATTTTTGGCCCCCCAAAAATTTAAAAAACATTCATTGCCCCTTTTAAAAATTTTAAATTTTTTTTTTTCAATACCCAACCCCCGTAACGTAGTAAATTTTTTTATTTAAAAAAAAAATATTGCCTTTTTTCTGATTAAGAGTTAAAATTAAAAAATTTTTCTCTTTTTTTTTTTATTTAAATTTTTAAAAAAAAATTTTAAACCCCCAATGTGGGGGGAAAAAAGGCCCCAAAAAAGACCCCCTTTTTTTCATTAGGCGGAAAAAATCTTTTTAAAAAGGGGTTTTGGGGGGGAAAAAACCCCCTCTGGATTCTGGGAAAGGGTTTTAAACAGTCCTAGATATTTTTTCTAGGCACCCCCAAAACCGGGGGCCCCCCCGAAGGCAAAAACACTGGGAAAAAAAAAAAAAAAAGGCCCAAAAATTTTTAACCAAACAGTACCGCTTACAAATTTGTTTAAAAAAAAACAGGTTTCCCAAAAAATTTTACACCCAGCCCCCCTTTTTCCCAAATATTTAAAAAAAACAAATAGAAGGACTTTCAACCCAACTTAAAAAAAGCATGAGATAATACCCCCCAACCCTAGTAAAATTATCAGGGGTATTCTTCCCCCGTTAAAACCCGGAAAAACCCTTTCGGCCCCCGATATATAAATTTTTTTTTTTCCCCCCCCGGTTCTTTAACAAAAACAAAAAATTTTTCACGGAAAAAATGAATAAATAAATTTTAAAAAAAGTTGAAAAATTTAAAAAAAATTTTAAATTTTTGGGGTTTGGGGGATAGTTCCAGAAAACCCTTTTTAAAAAAACCCAAAAAAACCCCCAATTTTAGCCCAAAAAGGTTTTTAAATTTTGGGTTTTTTTTTTTCCCCAAAAAAAAGACCCAAAAAAAACCCCCCCCGGGGAAAAAAAAAAAAAAATTTTTTTTTGGGTTTAAAAATTTCATGAAACCCTTGGGATCCATAAAAACTCGGTTTTATTGTTTTTAAGATCACCAAAAAATTTTCCCCCTCCAAAGGGGGTTTACAAAGTATTTTTTTTGGAGGGTTTCCCGGGGGAAAAATCTCAGTTTTGAGATCAAAAGGGAAATGGTTTTTAAAAAAAAAGAACTAAGATTCCCCAAAAAAATAAAATAGTTTTAAAAAGGGGCACCAAAAAAAAAATTATAAAAAATTCTTCGGTGGGTTTCATGGAACAAAGACGTCCCCTTTTGGGGGTAGGGGTAGGGGGGCCGATGACGGGGGGTTTTTGGGGTTTGAATTTCCTTTTTTCGGGCGTAGTGAGAGTGGATTAACCTAAAAAATTTTTCCCCCTTTTCCCCCCCCCGAAAATGCGGGGACACTTTCAAAAAAATTAAAAAAATTTCCCCATCCCGGGACATCTAAAAACCCCAAAATTTAAAAAACTGCTAAAATGGAACCAATACTAAACCCCTCCCGGGGCCCCCAAAACACGGGACCTTAAATTTTTTTATTTTTTTTTTTTTTTTTTTAAAAAAAATTTATCAGCACCCCCTTTTTTCCCCCCCTTCGGGTTATTTTAACCCCTTACGCAAAAAAAGGGGGGGTTTGGGGGGATTGTTAGAAAAAATGGGAGGACCCCACAGTTTAAAGGGGAACCGAAAACCCCGGGGAGGCCCCCGGAAAATTTTTAAGTTGTGAAATTTAATTTCACTCTTTTTCAGAAAAAAAAGGGGAAAGAAGGGGGGTTTTGGGAAACAGTATATCTGTTTCGAGACCGAGGGTTGAACCCCCCCGGGCCCCAAGGGAAAAGGGCTGACAAAACCCTTTCCCCTTTGACCCCCAAAAGGGCACCAAAAACAATGGTTTTTTAAAAATTTCCCAAAGGGGCGGGGGCCCCCCCAATCGGGGGGGGAAAAAAATGGGCTAAAAAAAACTACGCATACAAAATTTTTTGGAAAAAAAATTTTTTAAAAAAAAAACAGTTAAAAATTTTAAAATTTAAAAAAAAAACAAAACAATTGTTTTTCTTTTCAAAAGAAATGCTGGGGAAAAAAAAATTTTTTTTTTGAGCCCTAAAAGGGGAAACGAACAAAAATTTTGTTTTTAGTTTTTCCCCCCAAAAAAACAAAATTTCTAAAACTTGTACAAAAATTTTTTGGGAACAAAAATTTTCCCCTAAAAAATTTTTTTATAACCCCAAAAGTCCGTACTCAAAAAAAACCAAAAAAAAAAACTCAAAAACCCTTCCCCCCCAAACCCCCCTTTTTTATCCCCCTTTTTTTTTTTTTCTCCTCCCCAAAATTTTTTTATTTTTTTTTTATTTTTCAAAAAAAAATATTGAAAAAAAAAAAACCCCCTAAATTTTTGGGTTTGTTACAATTTTTTTTTAAAGGGTTCAATTTTCGGGTGGGGCCCCCGAAAAAAAAAACACCCCCAAAAAACCCTTGTACACCAAAAAACCCAAACAGTTTTTCCCAAACTATCGATTGTGACGTCATTTTTTTTTATCCCCCCTTTTCCCCCTTTTTTTTTTTTTTTAAAACAACCATGAAAACCCCCCCGGGTTTTTTGAGGTCTCCCCCTTTTTTTAAACCCCCCAACCCCTTTTTTTTTTTTAAAATTTTTTTTTTTGATTTTTTTCCCCCCAAAAAAACGCGCAATGAACCCCCAAAAACCCGGGCCAAAATTTCAAAAAAAAGCTCCGTGGGAAAAAACCGACTTTTTGTCCCCCAAAATTTTCCCCCAAATTTTACGACATTTTATGGGGGTTTTTTTTAAAAAAACCCCCCATTACCCAAAACCCCCCGGGGTTTTCCCCTTTTTTAAATCACGCTAATATGTAAAAGGGGTCAGTAAGGTTTAATAAAAGGAAATGTTCCCAAAATTTTTCGTTTTGGGAAAAAACCCCCCACCAAAAACCCCTTTAAAATTCGAAATTAAAAAACCCCTTTTGACTAAATTTTTTCAATTTTTCTGGTGCCTTTTTCCCCCCCGGTCGGTTTGTATACCCCACAAACCGGTGGGGATAAGGTCACCCTTCATCTGTTTTGGTTTTTCCAAAAATTTAAATCAGGTTCAAATTTCCCCCCTGGGTCAAAAAAACGGTGGTTTTTTTTAAAAAAAAAATTTTTCCCCCCCTTCCAGTCACAAAAAAATTTGGGTTCAATTCTTTTTAATTTTCCCTTCCCCCCTTCCCTTCCCCCCTTTTTTTAAAATTTTCGGATAGCCGGGGGGGGGGGGGGGGGGAAATTTACCTTGAACGCCAAAAACTTTTCACCCCACGGGTGGCCCGAATGATTTTGCGTTTTTCTCGCAAAAAAAAATTTTGGAAAATTTTCCCCCGGGGGAAATCATTTTTCGAATCCCGTGGGTAACTGGGAAAAAATTTTTTCCCCCCCAAATTTTTTTTCCCCCCCTTTCCCGCCAAAAAAAATGGGGGGAACCCTTTAAAAATTTTTTCGTCCTCAACCCCTTTAAAAAATTTTTTAATTGTACATATGGTATAGCCCGAATGGGGAGTTTTAAAAAACGGTGGCCCCCTTAAAAAAAAAAAAAATCCCGAATTTTAATTTTTAAAAAAAGGAAAGCACTTGAATTTTTTAAAAAAAGTAAACCCCCTTTCCCCGGGGGGTGAAATTTTTTTAAAAACCCCAAAAAACCCCCCCCCAAATCCTAACCTCTAACCCAAAAAGCATAACCTAACCTCAATTTTACCCTTTTTAAAAAGTAATTTAAAAAAAAGTTAAATTTTTTTTTTCCCCGTTTTTTTTTAAGGGGTTTTTAATGACCGCTAATGGTTGCTCCGCCCCAAAAAAATGGCCCCGGTTTTTAAATTTTGAAAAACTGGTTTAAAAAAAAACCCCAAAACAAAACCCCCAAAAAAAATCTTTTGTTAGGGGTGGGGGGTTGAACCGGGGCTCCTAGCTTTTTGAAAAAGAACCCCCCCTTTAAAAAATTTGGGGCCCGCGCCCGGTTTTTTCCCCCAAAACCCCCGAATATAGCAAAGAGAAAAAGGGGGGGAAAAAAAATTAAAATTTTTTAAAAATGCAGGTGAAGGAGACACAGAAAGGCGGGTACCGCAAATTTCAGCGCAAGCGGGGCCAAAAAAACAAAATTTTGGTTTACAAGACTTTTTAAAAAAAATTTTGGGGGTTTGTTGAAGTGGTGTGACCGTCTTTTTCTTTAACTTTAAACTTCATTTTGGAAAACCCCCGGCAGGAAACCCCCCTTGGGGTGGAAAGGGGGGGGGGGGGGGGGGGGGACCCTGGGGGCCCGTTTTTAAAAATTTAGGGGGCCCCCTCGAGAAACCCCAAGGGGAAAAAAATTTGAAAATAAAAAAAAAACCAAAAAAATAGGATTTAAATTTTTTTGAAATTTTTTTTAAAAAGTACAAAAAAAAGTTTAATTTAATTTTATGTAAAAACAAGAAATTTTTTTCTTTCCCCCCTTTCTAAAAAACCTTTTTTCCCCCCGAATTCCAAAATTTTTTTAAAAAAATTTATAATTTTTTAAACTAACCCCTAGGCCAAAACCCTTAAATTGCTTCTAAGGGGATTTAAAAAATTTTAAAAAATTTTTTTTAAAAAGGACCCCCTTTCCCAAAAAAATTGTAAAAAAAAATTTAAAAAATTTCCCGGGGGGGAAAAATTTTTTAAAGGTTTTAAAAAAGTTCTTTGGGGGTTTGAAAGGGAAAAAGGGCCCCTAAACCCCCCCCCCCCCCCTTCCCCCCTCTTTTTTGGGCAAATTTACTCCGCTAGATAAAAAGTTTTTGCCGTCAAAGAAAAAAAAAATTTTTAAAGAGGGGGGGGCCCCCCGCTTTGCCCCCTTTTTGGGGGCCCCGGCCCCCGGGGTTTTTGGGACCGGGGGCCCTTGGGGGAAAAAACATTTGATTTTTTGATAAAGGGAGAATGGGAAAAAAATGGCGTTTTTGTTTCCCTCAACCCCCGGGGAGTGGTTAAAAAAAAAACCAAAGGCCCAGACCTTTTAAAAAAAACCCCGCATCGATTACGGGTGGGGGGTTTTTGAAGATATTTAATGTTTTTATTAGGGCTAATCAATCCCGCTATTCAATCAGTAAATATCCGTGTACTAGGACTGGTTATAGTATTAGCAAAAACTGCCCGAGTTTGTTTGTGAGTCAAATAATATGATATAATTAAGTTAACAAAGTATATTTTAAGGGGTCAGTTTCGATAAGCGAGAAATTACCGCACAGACGCTTGGCATTAACGCAAATTTATTTCTAAGATTCGTTATTTCAAAATATGGTTCACGCCAAAATAAAGTCGAAAGATTCTAATAGGGCTCTTTCCCCTCAACAACTATATATTTTGAGTTTTATTAATAGAAACAAATGTGTGAGAATGTGACATTAGTTCATTTTAAACGACTTTTTAATCATAGGCCTATTTGTGGAACTATGAGACTAGTTTTGGTGAAAAGGGGCTCTAGGTTTAGCCTTCCTCTAATAAATACAGTAATGTTTTTAAGATATTTAAGAACTAACAGCGAGCTTTCCTCTTTACCTTGAAATAAGTTTCGTAGTTTTCTTTCCCCTCTTTCTTATTGGCATGACAAAGGGTATTTGTAGGTGAGGGGTGAAAAGGACTATAAGCTTAGACAGAGTAGAGAAGTGGTTCCATAAAACAACACAGTCCAGTGTATTTTAAGCCAAGTGGCCAGACAGCGATTGATACTTTCTCGCTGACCGAGGCGGCCGCCTTAACACATAAGCTTTTTTTTTTTTTTTTTTAAAAAGACCAAAGATCTTATGCCCATAAAGTGATGGTTATGTTTATTTCTAAAACTAAAGGCGATTTTTCTCTTGTCTTTACTTTTCAATTCAACCTTCTTGAAACTTTTTTTTGTAGAGATAGTTTTATAAAGATGTAGATTTTAAAAAGAATCTTTCAAACACCATATTTTAAAAGATTGGTATTCTAGATAACTGTTCCAAGTACAGAAGAACTGTTCTTAAGGGGACCGCCTACCGGAGTGCTGAGACACATCGCAGGCGTTCAGAAACCCGGAAGAAGTATATTAGGAGGAGAAATGTGAAAACAACAAAACAAACCTTCAGCCTGTCAAATCAAGAGTCGGATACGCTAGCGCTGAATTAACGCTGACGATGGAATTATTCTGCAAACTCCAAACAGATGTTTACAAATCTCACCTGCAGGGGTAGCTCAGTTTATACCCTGGAGTTTGAGGGATTCGGTTCGAATCTCGGTGAGTTGAGTTAAGTTTGATTCACACGTTCACCTAAAATAGGAAGCAGAATCTGCTTGAGTGAAGCAGCAATTTACACACGTTAAGTTGACCCATAATGCATTGCAACGCTAACGTAAAACAGTTAACTAACAACAAATTTTATATACTAGTGGATAAACAATATTCTAGATCATTCTCCCGATGGATGTTTACAAATTATAGCGCTGTCTCGTGGCTCAATCCAATACATCGATACAAGCTTTACATTAACGAGTTATTTCAAATCTCCTCACATCGGACAACAATGCTGTCTGCTTGCTTCTAGCTCTACAGCGCATGCGCACTGATTTGAAATGGTTGGTTCAACGATTTGATTGGTTCTCCCATATCGAAGATCTCAGGCAGAGCGGACAGATTGGAGAATAGTTGAACTTCAGCAGAACAGCTCGCGCCGATTAAACAGAAATCTTGTGATTGGCTAAGAGTTCGTCATGTGACCACATATATGTTCTGCGCTTGTTTTTCGGCGAACGCGAGATAAAATTAAAATCCTGGGCCCTTTGGGTGGTTTTTCGGGCAACGCGAAGGGGCAACAGTGCTTACAACAACAACAACAACAACAAAACTAGCATCGGTGGACACGTTGATTAAGCCGCCAAACCTCGTCTTGTCTGGTTTTTCCAGTGATGGGGTTCATCTCGGTAGGGTGTAATGAGGGTGAATTTTCCTAAACGGTTTCCCGCTCGTACTCTACGCAAATACGGATACATTTCCTTTTAAAAACTAGCTTTATTCTCCTTACAGGTGGTAAGATGAGGTTCACAAAAATAAAACACCCTCTCCTTGCCTTGCAATAATACTTGTGAAACGATATGTTTTTCGATCCACGGTGAAAAATGTATTTCGACCTTAACGTGATTCGAAACCAGTACCATAAAGCTGGTCCCTTATCTCAACGTCCATAACAATCATGATCATGGCCTACAAGTACTCAACTAACTGATGTGAAGAAAACGAGAAAAAAAAGAGTTTATGTAAATGGTTTCCCACTGCTATAATCTGCCATTGACTTAATGAATATAACACCCCCTCCCTTCCACACACACACACACACACACACACACACACACTTTCCCTAACATCCTTTTCTCTCTTTCTATATATAAAAAAAAAACTATCTCGATTCTGCTCTTGGCTATCAACCTCTTTTTTTTTTAATAAAAAACCTAAGGGCACTTCTCTCTTTTATTCTCATTATTCGGGTTCAAAGGGCACACGAGTATGAGAGTCTATAAAATTACCAAGAGCCTGATTACATAATAACATTTCTGTTGGCCTGCTAGTTCGATGACGGCCCGCCCAGGTAGCATCAGCAGCGCCGTTGTCAGGCGCACACACGCGTGCACACACACATACACATTCAATAAACGCACACCAGCAGAGGTACATAATACGCTTGAATTAAGTCGAATTAAAAATGGAACGCTGACAATTACCATTGCTTGTGTGTGTGTGTATATATATATATAAACCCTTTGGAACTTTAAATGTAATTATTCTAGGTTTTTTATTTAACGTTGAAAAATTTGTCATTGGTAATTTAGTTATTGAATATATCCGGAAAAGAGTATTAATATTTCATGTATTGATATGTTAATAATGGAAGTTGAATTAAATTATATTGTTCTTAAGGATCTGGTGGATTCAGCGCGAAATATGCAATGACACACGCTTGCTTTTTGTTCTACGAATAATTCATAAAATATGATTATTATATTTTGTTTATGTCTAAGTAAAATATCTAACCATAAAGTTGTCTTAGTCTCATTTACTTACTTACGCTATGGAATAAGGAACTCGAAAGTTTATTGCCGCACTTACAAATGTACTCCTTATCCCTATCCTAAATTAGTTCCATCCAATCCACCTCATTACACCCTATCCTTATCTTGATATAGTTATATCCAGTCCCCCTCATTACACCCTATCCCTAGCTTGATATAGTTCTATCCAGTCCACCTCATTGCACCCTATCCCTAGCTTGATATAGTTCTATCCAGTCCACCTCATTGCACCCTATTCTTATCTTGAGCTAGTTCTATCCAGTCCCCCTCATTACACCCTATCCCTAGCTTGATATAGTTCTATCCAGTCCACCTCATTGCACCCTATTCTTATCTTGAGCTAGTTCTATCCAGTCCACCTCATTACACCCTATCCCTATCTTGATATAGTTATATCCAGTCCCCCTCATTACACCCTATCACTATCTTGATATAGTTCTATCCAGTCCCCCTCATTACACCCTATCCCTAGCTTGATATAGTTCTATCCAGTCCACCTCATTACACCCTATCTTTATCTTGAGATAGTTCTATCCAGTCCTCACTACATCATATTAATCTTGAACTATTTCTATACAGTCCACTCTGTCTTAAGCTAGTTATTTCCAGTCCACCTAATTACAGTGTAATGAGGTGGACTGGATAGCATTAGCTTAAGATATGGTGCAATATGAAGGACTGTATGGATCTGTATGGATAATGGATAGAGCTAGCATAAGATAGGGATAGGTGGCGTATTTTTGTAAGTGCGGCAATGGATGAACTTTCTAGTTTATAATAACATAGTGTAAATAAATAGGTTACTTTTAATTTTGACTCTGAATACGTTATTTATAACGTTGAGTGTTATCATTATTTTAAAGCTATTTAGTTTTAAATTTATTTATTTTATAATTGAATGAGAGAACTGATGTTTTTCTTGTTGAGAGTACAATAAATAAACTCTGTCATTTTGAATGGACCAAAAACGGTGATTAATATAATATTCGCTAAACCTTCGGCTAAAGATAATATAACATAAGGTAAGAAGAATATGTTTATCATATAGGTTTCCCCTCCTTCATAATGTTAGCTACGAAAACTGATATGAACTCTGACACATGGAATCATAGGATCACTTTTAACATAAACACAATGGTAGACCAAATAAGAGTCTATTTTCAAAACGACCTTTAACTCTAGTGCGGAAACGATGACTCCAATGTCAGTCGAAAGATAAGGTGTTATACAAGAAAACCGCGCGTGTGTGTGTGTGTGTGTGTGTGTGTGTGTGTGTGTGTGGTGTGTGTGTGGAAACATGGCCGAGTCAAAACCACACGGTAAAGTAACCGAGGCTTTATTCCTGTGAGAAGGTGAGAAGGATATCAAAGAACTATATGACGATAGTTAGAAAACCTTCCCGTGTTAAAAAAAAAATCAATCGTCTTTTGTTTCAGAAACTGTTGCCACCTGGGAGGATCCGAGCTCAGAAGAGGGAAGGAAATGTCGTTACGCTTCGGATATCCGAGAGAAGTTTTTTTTGTAGTATGTATCAGGGTTGCCACCTTTTCTGAGATAACATAAAGGACCTTTCCAATAATGGCGGTAATAGATATTCGCTTAAGAATGTATTTAAACATTGGATACCTTAAGAAGCTATATGGAGTGATTTTTTACACGATTATTAAATGTTAGGGTATAAGTAGTAATTACCCCCCCTCCCTCCACATCTTCATACCCATCCGGAATGATTTATATTATTATTATTATTATCATTCATCATCATTATTATGTAGTCTCATAAACGCCAACAAATTCATCTCTTAACCCCAGTGTCGCCAAAAGCCAGCTTCTGCAAATCAAAATTGTTAAAATGGAAGAAGCTATATATAGTTTCCGTTAATCAGTCATTTAGGGGGAAAAAAACATTTGAAATGTCACTAGGTGTGAGGCAGCAGCTATCAGATACTCGGGGTATAGTCACAATTTAAAACCGTCGTACCGGCGAGGCAGCTATCAGATACTCGGGGTATAGTCACATTTAAAACAGTCGTTCGGCGAGGCAGCTATCAGATACTAGGGGTATAGTCACAGTTTAAAACAGTCGTATCAGCGGAGGCAGCTATCAGATATCGGGTATAGTCACAATTTAAAACAGTCGTACTGCGAGGCAGCTATCAGATACTAGGGGTATAGTCACAGTTTAAAACAGTCGTATTAACGAGGCAGCTATCAGATACTCGGGGTATAGTCACAGTTTAAAACAGTCGTATTAACGAGGCAGCTATCAGATACTCGGGGTATAGTCACAGTTTAAAACGGTCTTATGAGCGAAACGTCAAAGAGAGAATCGTCGCAAAGAGGGGATAGCCTGTATTCATGTAGGTGCGTTGTGAAAACGCGGATTTTGCTTCCTACCTCCGTTTATCTGGCTACGTGGTTCAACAACATGCAGTTCGGGATGATCCCGTTAATTACAGCCCAATTTTTCTAGGTAGAGCCTTATTCGACAGATAGAAAGTTAACTAGCTCTACTTTTATTTATTCATACGTCAGGCCATGTGATACGCGCTGTTACGTTTAATAAATATTATATATATATATATATATATATATATATATAAAATATGCACTAATAAAACAGTAAAACGTTATCAATTTTGGGCACCAAAAATTATGTTTGTATTTTCTAAAAGACCCTTTCCAAGAAAATTGGAATGTAAGTGGGGGAGGGGGGTAACCCCACTGGAATCGGATCACTAAGAAGAGGATGCCATTAGCTCCAAATTTGATATAAAAACATGTATACTTTAATTAACAAAATCCCCTCCCCCCTACCAAAAAAATAATAGTTATAATAAAGTTTATTTCTTTATTTTTTGTCTGTTTTTTTTCTACTCTATAAACGTGCCGTCTTTAAACAAAAATAACTATAGTTTGGCAACTTGGCAACAACCCCTCAAAGATTCACGGTGCCATTTCAACAAACATGGACGAAGGTCCCGCCTTTCCTTGAGGTACAATAGAAATCTTGAAAAGGGGGCAGAGGGGGTAAGCACCTATGGTCACTTAGCATAACACCCTTTCAGACGGAGGGGCGATTGGATGGGGAGAGACAAGAGAAGTCCCTTCACCCCCTTTTCCCCGCGACGTCCACCTTATGAATTCCAAAATCAGGTTATGTTAGGAGGGTCAAAGCCAGTTAGCGCTAAACAGGTTATCAAGATGATACTGAGTGGCACCGGAAGTGATGGATAATTAAGTTAGCGCACTTCCGTCTTGGGAGAGAACCCCCCACACACATATTGGCCCTGGCCACAGGAAGTGTCAAATTTCTGTCAGGCAGAGCGAGCCTTCAAAGTGAACGGTACTCATCCTGAGGGCTTTATGCGGGGAGGGGGGGGGGGGGGAGGGGTGATATTCGGATGCCACTTGATGGCTAGATGGTTGAGTTACCGAAACAAAACCGTCTCTATTTTGCTGACCACTTTGCGTCTTGTAATTGAATCACGTGTCCTCGTCATTACTTAATGAAATGAGCTATTATCTAGCGAGGAAACGTTTGGAGGCCACATCAGCCTGTATCCCCCTTGGTCGAGTGGTCAGGGATCAGGGCCGAGGGAGAGGTCACATCAGCCTGTATCCCCCTTGGTCGAGTGGTCAGGGACAGGGCCGAGGGAGAGGTCACATCAGCCTGGGTCCCTCCTGGTCGAGTGGTCAGGGACAGGGCCGAGGGAGAGGTCACATCAGCCTGTATCCCCCTTGGTCGAGTGGTCAGGGACAGGGCCAAGTGGGAGGTCACATCAGCCTGGGTCCCTCCTGGTCGAGTGGTCAGAGACAGGGCCGAGGGAGAGGTCACATCAGCCTGGATCCCCCTTGGTCGAGTGGTCAGGGACAGACCCGAGGGAGAGGTCACATCAGCCTGGATCCCCCTGGTCGAGTGGTCAGGGACAGGGCCGAGGGAGAGGTCACATCAGCCTGGGTCCCTCCTGGTCGAGTGGTCAGGGACAGGGCCGAGGGAGAGGTCACATCAGCCTGGATCCCCCTGGTCGAGTGGTCAGGGACAGGGCCGAGGGAGAGGTCACATCAGCCTGTATCCCCTTGGTCGAGTGGTCAGGGACAGGGCCGAGGGAGAGGTCACATCAGCCTGGATCCCCCTGGTCGAGTGGTCAGGGACAGGGCCGAGGGGAAGGTCACATCAGCCTGGATCCCCCTTGGTCGAGTGGTCAGGGACAGGGCCGAGGGAGAGGTCACATCAGCCTGGATCCCCTTGGTCGAGTGGTCAGGGACAGGGCCGAGGGAGAGGTCACATCAGCCTGGATCCCCTTGGTCGAGTGGTCAGGGACAGGGCCGAGGGGGAGGTCACATCAGCCTGGATCCCCCTTGGTCGAGTGGTCAGGGACAGGGCCGAGGGAGAGGTCACATCAGCCTGTATCCCCCTTGGTCGAGTGGTCAGGGACAGGGCCGAGGGAGAGGTCACATCAGCCTGTATCCCCCTTGGTCGAGTGGTCAGGGACAGGGCCGAGGGAGAGGTCACATCAGCCTGTATCCCCTGGTCGAGTGGTCAGAGACAGGGCCGAGGGAGAGGTCACATCAGCCTGGATCCCCTTGGTCGAATGGTCAGGGACAGGGCCGAGGGAGAGGTCACATCAGCCTGGGTCCCTCCTGGTCGAGTGGTCAGGGACAGGGCCGAGGGAGAGGTCACATCAGCCTGGGTCCCCTTGGTCGAGTGGTCAGGGACAGGGCCGAGGGAGAGGTCACATCAGCCTGGATCCCCCTGGTCGAGTGGTCAGAGACAGGGCCGAGGGAGAGGTCACATCAGCCTGGGTCCCCCTTGGTCGAGTGGTCAGGGACAGGGCCGAGGGAGAGGTCACATCAGCCTGGATCCCCCTTGGTCGAGTGGTCAGGGACAGGGCCGAGGGGAGAGGTCACATCAGCCTGTATCCCCCTTGGTCGAGTGGTCAGGGACAGGGCCGAGGGGAAGGTCACATCAGCCTGGATCCCCCTGGTCCCACGAGTGGGTGTGAGAGTTGCCCCCTCAAGATGAGTACACAGCAGACAGGGCGGGAACAGGTGGTGGGTGAATCGCGAATAGTAATAAGAACAAGAGGAAGCTGAACAGGAGCAGGAAGTGAACAGTGGGGATCAGGGGCAGAGGACAGCTCATCGTCTGGTGAGTAAATAGAGGAAACACAAGCTTTTCAGAACGCGGTAAGCACAAAGCTTCCCCAGAAACATCTGCAGCTGTACCCTCTGCAGAGTTCATCGTCGAGAGTCAGAAACACCGAGGAGACTCGTCAACCCTCGTCAGAGGAGGATTCCGTACGTTGAGCCTCGTTCTAGTACATCAGCGTAGTGTGGGAGGTTCAGTATCGAGAATGTAGTTTAATTAGGAAATTATACGAATTGGTAGGCCTATATAATGTAAATGTACATGTGAGATATTTAAAAAAACGAGACATTTGCAGTTGTTCCTTGATTATATCCTGTGACTAATTACACTAATAGGATAAATGTACACTTGACCGGGAATCGTGACTTCAGTATACTTGGGTGCCCTTGAGGAGCAACATCTTAGTACAGGGAATCAAACCCTGATATCTGGCACGTCTCCGGAAGGGAGGTGTCAAATTATCATGCACCCCTCCAGCATTCAGGAAGCGGTGTGTACTTTCTAAAACAGAGCAGATCAGACAAACCGCCGTGTGCTAGAGGGAGCTTCCCCCCAAATGACTGTCACATGTGATCTGACACGGGATGGCATCTAACATGCATCTTCAGGTTAAACCAAGGTAAGTTAATGAGTCAGCGCCAAGGCAGTAGCCGGGGGGGGGGGGGGTCCAAACCCCCCGCGAAATTTTATGAACAAAATATATATGACTTTATTTATGGTTCAAACAATATCAAAATTAAGATACAAATACCAATTAGGGGGCTGTGTTACCATAAAAAGCATTTCAGAGATCTTTTAAGAGGTGTTAAATATTTAAAAAAATTCCTAGCTTTCGACATTTTGGGGGTTATTTTACCATGAAAAAAAAAACACTTCAGAGGACGTCTATAACTGTTTATCATTTAGAATTTTTTCTAGTTTCCAGCAATTGGGGGATGTGCCCACCCAACCCCCCCTGAAATTGTTAGCTCGCCACAGCCTAAGTTAGCGCCCACTGAAGGGATGACTTAACACACGTCACGTCACATTCTCCACTTATTGTCACATGTTACGGACAAGTTAGTTCATTTAATTCTCTGGACATTTGTTTTAACGTTATTAAAAGACGTTCTTCCAGAGTGAATCAACCACACGTCCTAAAATTTGTAACTTGTTTTCGAAACCCAATTTCTTAGTATTAAATGAAATGTTTCTTTACTCGTTTTGTAAGAAGACTGAATTTTTTTTTTATAAATAATTCTTAGAAAATCTTGAAAGCCTCCCCCAATTTTTTTTTTATATATTTGCTCGCACAAAAATTATGCGCCCAAAGCGTCATATACCATGATCATTATTATTGTATCTAATAACATTAACTCAATTCAATAATGGCAAAGTATCTTCATAATAGAGGCAAACTTTATTAGGGTCTATTATATAAATTGCAGCTAAATCATTCCTGTGCGCTTTAAGTCACACGGTGAGTATCGTCACTTATATGTCACTTATATGTTACTGCCAGATCATGTGTCATATCACTTTTTAGTGTGTTAAAACTTGTTATTATTTCATGTATTGCTGCTACTGATCCCCCCTCCCCCTCCATCGCACACTTGTTCCCTTTCCACGTACACAGTAGTAAGACGTGGTGCAGTGTTAGATTCATGGTCCTACTCTCCGGACATTTTTAAATTGTAGAGGGTGACCTGGCGGTCTAGAGGTAAGGTGTCGGACTTCTGTGTTAGAGTCCGGGGTTCAATCCTCGGTACCGGCACAGATTTATCTGATTGCCAAACCCTTCCTTCACCTCTGACAAGACGTGTATTAATCACAACTTGTGAATGTGTGGAGTGCCAGGCCTTCACCGTGGTTCGCATCCCACGTTAAACTGTAGGTCCTCCATGTCATCTCACAATCACCCTACCATTACATATTAGCGTAAGTGCGTATAACCCGAACGGGTAGTAAGACGCGGTGATGAATAATAATAAATAATAATTTAAATTGTATGTTCACCTCACAAGGTAGACTGAGTGTACGTGGATAAGCACTGAGGGAGGTAAGAAATTGGGTCTAAGCAAAATGCACCGTACGGACGGTCCATATACACATCATTACAGAACATTTCTGTCCGCCAGAAAGCGTAACAATCAATTTCCCTGACCTTCGTAAAGTTATATACTACTAATTACTACCCGCCTCGGTGGCGTAGTTGGCTAACGCGCTAGTCGTATTGAGCTCGACTGTTGAGGACGGGGAGATCGAGGTTCGAATCTCGGTTTGGGTGAACTGGGGGTGGTTTTTCCTAAATGGTTTTCCACTCTCCCTCCACGCAAATACGTTTCACTTCCTCTAATTCACCCTCCCCAATTCCTAATCCATTAGCGTAATTAGTACTTAATGCGTATAACCCGAAAGGGTAGTAAGACGCGGTGCTAAATATATACTAATTACTATATATACGGGTGACTCACTCACTGACATCAATGTTTACCCACTTCCAGATGAGCTAGAAACTTGAAATTTGGCAAACTTATAGCTTCTAGCCTGTGACCGACAAGAAAATTCAAAAACGTTTAAAAAAAAATTTAACCCCCGAAAAAAATTCAAAATGTCGGAGCAAATTTAAAATAGGTGCGGACCTTTCTTTGGAGGTCTCTTGTGGCTAGCCGGTAAGACCTATCAAAACACGGTTCTAGAATTACATTAGTTTACATCCACTTGCAAAGAAAACCCACTAGGGGTTTGGGGGGCGGAGCCCCCAATGAGCAAAGCGAGTATTGACATAAAATTCGCTTGTTCATAAACTCATTAGTTTTATAAAAGAGTTGTCTAACAACCTTACAAAGATAAGTTATTTCTCCTCTTGGAAATCAAAATTGGATAGTAAAGTATCCCGAGATAACCACCATTTTGTTTCTATCCCCGCGTCTTCCACTGCCTGCTCAGGTTATACACACAATGATTACGCTAATGGGCTAGGGGTGAGAAAGGAAATATTTCAGAGGTAGTCGAGCCGCATTTCAGTGGAAGAAGAGTGGGAAGCCACATAGGATAAACCACAGTCAGTAGACCTAACCAGGACTCGAACCCCGATCTCCCCGTCATCTACAGGCCAGGCTGGCAAGCGTGCGAGTGAGTGATTAGCAGATAGCTCTCGATAGTTGTTGACAATGAGGCAAAGGGTAGAATCCTGGCTCAGTGAACTGAGGGTTGTTTTTGACAAGTGATTTATTGTTGTGGTTTTCTCATCCTCTCTCCATACTAATGGTGATTCTTATTTGTAAAGGCATACTTTGATTATGATATTGAAGTATTTTAACATATCAGTTATATATATATATATAGTTTTTGATATTACCAAATAAGTTAGACTTTAGTAGCAAGTGTGCTAAATCTATCGATAATTCTAAAAAATGTCAAATATCACGTCAAAATGACAAGTTTTCCCAGCACTCAATGGACCAACAAACAATAATATTGCCTAGCGCCTGTAAACTAGACTGTACCGGTTCGAGCGCTCGCACGCTCCAGTCTGTCCTTACCCTTAACACGATATTGACGCTTTTGACCATTCGGCCACTGAAGCGGGTTATCTAAATAATGACGAAGGAAAGAGGTCTAGTTGTTTTTAGATAATAGTGTACAGTCCCCCTCAGGGTGCAGAGTACTGTACAAGCTCTTGTGTATCTCCATTAGTTTACACAAGAAGGTTTCAAACATTTCAGTACATTTAGTTTCACGTTAACTGGTGGGTTCATAATTCGCTCTGTTGCCCACTGCCACTCCCAATAATTGTTTGCAAGGTACGCACCCTCCCCTCCACCCTTCCTCCATTTCAATTCACCTCAACGCAACCATCTCTTTTGTTATCACACACTCATTCCTTGAAGCGCCTTCATGCTATCACTTCACACAACTCTGTACACATACACACACAATGTTACAATTTTTATACATCACTGTTAAAAAAAGGGGAAAAAACCTTCTCAGTCTGGGTCTATGAGTATTGTTTTGAAAATGGGTCGTGGGGAAGGAGGGGAGGATATACCCTTAGTAAAAAAAAAAACCTCAACATGAACAAAGTAAACAGGGTTACAAAGATTATTTTTTAACATATATAGATAGGCCTACACAGGTAAGTGGTTATGTAGATGTTTTGTTTTATTATAATTCTAATTTTTATGTGTGTTTGTTTGTTTGTGTCGGTCTCTGTACGCCTGTGTGTGTGTGTGTGTGTGTGTGTGTGCGCGCTTGTTACGAGCAATTTCTTTATGACAGTTTTAAACAAGTGTTTTTAATCCAGAAGTAATGTTTCCGACGTGTTCAAGAAGTGATGAGGTCCGCGTATGTCGCTGTGAGAGCGAGAGAAATAGCAGAGGGAGACAAACTTTTAGTAAACCATGTTTTGTTTTTTTGTTTTTTTTACGCGCGACTTTGAACGAATGGTCTAAATTCACGGGTGTGTGTGTGTAATAACATTTTATATTTTGTTATTTTTGTTAGCACTGTGTCTTAATATTAGTTCGAGTTATACGCTTATGTACTACTAATTACGCTATTGTGTTAGGGATGAGAGGTTTAATTAGTATAAAGTGTAGCCGCATTTGGAACATATCGAGTTTTTAAAACTTAGGAAATTTTAGAGGCCCCTCGGATTTCTCAGGAGTAAATTTTCGAATTCCAAACTTTCTCACTTTTATGATTATTTGGGATGGTCCTTTTATCAAATTGGCAAATTTAAATATTCTTTAATGCATACAAGTATTTTTTCTTTGGAAAGATGG
>JBCFYV010000012.1:116485848-116502884 GCA_039000515.1 Timema cristinae | reverse complement strand
TATTTCAAAACAAAGATTTAGACTTTGCCAACCAAATAAAGTATTTGTTTAAATTGGATCACGATAAAACATTCCAAGATAGTTAAAAGTTGTTTTAGTCGAGTTAAAGCTTCAGAACTGCCATTACCATAATAAATAGAGCAGTGTGAAGATATTTCTCTTCTTGTAGGTGGCGCCCTTAAGTTAGTTACAAAGTGTGATGCTGGTGTAGCCTTGTGTTCAAATTGATAGGGAAATCAGAAGCACATCGGCTTTCATTAGGATTTTTTTTTATATTCAGTAAAAATATTTAGCGTATTGTTTATTAAATTGTAAACTTTATGGCTTTTTACTCCCGAAGCGTCGAGACGGGGAGGTCGAGACGGGGAGCGTCGCCTAGTTTGACCGGCCGACGCCCGTGCGTCTATGGCATGGATATGATAGGAGCACTCGATAATTGAGCCGTCCTTTTGATTATGAACCGTCTTAAATGTACACAAATTATTTTTGTTTTTTCAATATCCCTGCTTCTCATGGATTGACTGAATAAATTAATTATGCGCCACTCATTAAATAGGACCAACGATTTGAAAATAAGATGAAGGCATATCGTAAAAAAATTGTCTTATATTTGATGGCTCAGCATAAACAATTTATAGAATTATTGTTCTTAATTTTCTAAATAATCTAAATAAAACAATATGAACGATCTACAATAAATATATTGGAACACCGAAATATCACGAGACTTATTTTTTAAGTTCATTGTAGTATGTTTGAATACATACGCGAAATTAAACGAAATTGATTACTTGGCCTTTTATATGAGAATAATGGTAATTTATTTAGATGTTAATGAGAATTAACAATATAAAAAACTATACATATTCTTACTTAGTATCAGACAACATTTATTTTTACCTTATTTTTTTTCACCGCGTCTTACTACCTGTCTGAGCTATACGCTTATGTAATAATTACGCTAATAAGCTAGGGATGAGGAGGGTTGAATTTAGAGGAAGTGTACCCGCACATGCGTGGAAAGTGAGTAAAACATTTAAGGAAAAGCCAACCTCAGTACTCCCAACCGGGATCGAACCACGATCTCCCTGTCTATTGCGAGAGTGAGGTCTTTGACCATGCGACCACCGAAGTGGGTTAAGAAAACTCATTCAAGTATAGCCCGTTTTTTTTACAAATAACATCTGGAAGGGCTTTTTTCTTACTAGAATCCAATTATATAGTAGGGTTTTAGTAGGAAAAAAAATCCCTTCAGAAAACTATTCGTAAGAAAATCAAGCTGAAGCTTTCAGGTCATTAAATTTCTGTGAGCCAAGTTTACTGTGCAGATAAGAATAGTTTTTATATTTTATACTCTGCTCAAAATAAGCCTTAAATTTACAACTAGGCCTCAGTAATGACAGGGTTAATTTTTTTAATTTTTTTTATCTTAGAAATCAGAGTTTATTAAACTTCGGATGAAAATCTCAGTGTGAGGGAATAGTTAATAACTTTTTAACACGTTTTAATCATGAATATTTATGTATAGATGATGAAAACGTCGTAAAATAGGGTTTAAATAATTTGGACAATATCCTGTTTAGTTATAATATTCAAGTACCAATATATCTGGTCTACAGTAGACCTGACGTTAGTGACACATTCAACCACTAGGCGCTGTAGTCGATATGTGAGTGTGGGAAGAGTACTGTAATCTCTGTTATTGCTTTATTGTAACTCATTTGATAATGTTTCTGGTGTTAACGTCCTCGGGAGAAATTAAACTGAGGTGGAAACTTGGGACATCTCGAGTGCATTCGGTCCATTTAAAATGTTTGAAAATTTTTCGGATCTAAATAAAATTAAGGCGGTCGCTTCGAGAAAGTGTATATCACTTTCAGGCCACACGGCTTAAAATACACTGGTCTATGTCGTTTTTCGGAACTACCTCTCTAGTGTGTATAAGCCTATACTCCCTTTAACCATTCAACTACAACCACCCTTTGTCATGTCAATAAGAAAGAGGGAAAGTAAAAAAACTACGTGACTTCTTATCTCAAAGTAAAGATGAAAGCTCGCTGCTAGTTCTCAAATATCTTAATACTTTCTGTTGTGATCTATTCAAAAAATGACTGTATTTGTTAGAGGAAGGCTAGATCTAAAGCCCTGTTTTCATCAAGCCTGGTCTCGTAGCTCCGTAAATATGATTAAAAAGTCATTGAAAATGAGTTTTTTCACACATTTGTTTATATTATTAAATTATTATTATTAGCACCACGTCTTACTACCCGTTCGGGTTGTACGCACTTACGCTAATGTGTAATGGTAGGGTGATTTTGAGATGAAATGGAGGACCTACAGTTTAACATGGGATCCGAACCACGGTGGAGGCTTGGCATTCCACACATTCACAAGTTGTGATTAATACACGTCTTGTCAGAGGTGAAGGAAGGGTTTGGTAATCAGATAAATTTGTGCCGGGACTGAGGATTGAACCCCAGACCTCCAACACAGAAGTCTGACACCTTACCCCTAGACCACCAGGTCACCTACTTATATTAGTTAAATTCATATATAGAGTTGTTAAGGAAAAATAAAAGCCCTATTGTAATATTTCAACTTTATTTTGGCGTTAACCTTATTTTGAAATAACACATCGTAGAGCTACATATTGTGTTAAGGGCTGAACTTCTGCGCAGAAATTTCTCTCTTACCTAGGCGGCACCCTTAAGGTGGGATTGCACGAGGCGCGAAAAAAGGTCGGTGTTATAGCAGTTTTTATAGCAATTTTTTTTTTTTGCCAAAATAAATAAAATATTGTTCCAATACAAACATATAGTTTAAATTCCTTCACATGTTGATATCAACAGTTGTTGAATATCTGTCAAGGATGTACTGGAATTTAATGACAGTTTTTTCTCTTCATTTAAAAAGTTTTTCACCTTATGACGCTATGCTAATGACAGATATTCATTACAGGGTGTCCATATAACTATATTTTTAAATTCCCTGACTTTTCCAGGTTTTCCAGACCCAATTTACTTTTTCCCAGACCACTATTTATCGATATTAAGTATATTACGAATTTTTTTTTTAAGATCACAGACTAAGTAGTGTTTTTTTCCCCCTAGATACATATACATTCAGAAATTGTGTCACTCAATAAAGGGATTAAACGATTTCTGCCTCCGGAGAAATGGACTATTTTAAGTTAAAAATAGATTTCAGTAAAATTGTATAGAATCATTAAAAGAACGCCTAAAGCAAGAACGATTTAAAATAGTTGTGAGATAGAGTTATTCTTAGTTCCTTCTACTTAAAATGTAGGCCTAATCAAATTTTGTGCATGTGAACAGCCATGACTCAACTTTGGCTAAAGACAAGTGGCAGAAAGGTGGAAAGAAACAAAACTTACTTGTTGACCTTGAGAAGTGATATTAGTCTGCTCAACATGGACAATGGTGTGAGAGTGATTCCAGATGTTTATTAACTGGAAGAAAAGTGTTATTTTGACTATTGTGAATCAAAATATTTGGCTTTTTATAGATAAAATATAAAATTTCCAGAAATTTAATAAAATTCCCTGACTTGTCCATGACTTTTCCCTGACCAAGCAAATTCCCTGTTTTCCAGGTTTTCCAGATCGCTGGACACCCTGTTCCAAGAACCTGGTTGTACTAAAGCAATATTTTATATTTATTTTAGTCAAATAAAGTTCCACTGTGAAAATTGCAAAAAAACAAACACTTAACTTTTCTCACGTTCCTTATATACACCCCCCTTTCTTTATATCTCATCTCTAATTTTGGCGGTTTGCCGTCTCTTTCTTCTCTTAGCCTTCCTCCTGACAAAACACTATCGTTGAAAGACGATAGAAATAAAACAAGAAAACACAATCGATATAAGAGAACGTGGATCACATGACAAAAAAAAGAGTGAAAGAAACAAAGTCAGTTTATTTACTCTAATAAGCATTGAGTGCGCGACTATGTAAATCACGTGTTCTATCACCCACTTGGCCCTCTATAATAAGACAATGAGGAAGTGGGCGTGGCTTACTGGATATAAACATTGAGTGTTTTAAAGAGGGAGAGGGGGTTGAAGAAGGAAGACAACAGATGTTTTACTTGCTCTTTCTTTCCCTTTCCTCTTCACGCGCTGGTGGCCTTGGGAAGCCATCCTTGCTCTTTATCCCCCCCAAACAGCCCTTTTTTTTAAACCATGATTCAGAGGGAGAGGAATGAGTTAGGGGTTGCTCGAAAGGAGGGGATGATCGCGAACGCTGGAAACAGCTGACCGTTGTCCCTGAGATATAGTCTGTCCCGCCATGCAGTCCTTGAGGTGTCGCAGGAGGAAGGAAGAAAGAGAGGCACACACATTGTCCGCGGAGCCCCCGGCGACTAGGACGTCTCTCTCGTGGTCTCCCCGACAGAAGAGGGGCGCCCATCTCGGCAAGTAGCTACGAGATCACGTGGACCCGGCGCGATCTTTATGCGCTAGAATAGTCCGGAAGAAATACCTAATCATCAGAAAAATTAAGTGGGTTTGTAACGTACCTGGGGGGGGGGGGGTGAGGGGGGGGCTGTCCGTCAGTAGGAGAATAAACAGCGTAATAAAGTGACAAACTTTTTAAATGAAGATGAAAAGTTGTCATCAAATCCCAGAACACACTTGACAGATATTCAACAAATAGTGATATCACCACGTGAAGAAAACTAAATTATTTGTCTCTACTGGAGAAATATTTGATTTGTTTTGACCAAAATAGTTTTGCAGACACACTGACCTTAACTCACGTATCCTACAACCCCACCTTAAGTCTGATCCCATGGATTACATCACAGGGGGTCAGGAACATCGGACTGACCAATGAACTGATTACGACGACTGCTTTAAGTTGGACGCCCGCCAGAAGCAAGGCTCGGCAAGCCACGAACCAGCGGGTGTTTGCCACTTGATGTGGCAAAGTGCGGCAAGACGTGGCATTTTCCTTTGTTCCCAAGGCAATGCCATTTCTAATATTGTGAGCACAGTCTGAGGATAAAGTGTTTCTGTTAGCCCTGTGGGCCTAGGATGAGTAGAAAGAAATTCAAGAGGTTCGAACGTGGGTCCATGAGATCAACACCTAACGATCAGTGTTTGGTGAGCATCACCACCTTTTACCAGACCTCTTGAGATACACAAATAAATGTATACAATACTTTAGAATGTCTCAAGAAAAGTTTTAAAAACTCTTGAATTTGATTAAACCTCTTATAGAACTCAAAAGACCAAACTTCCGTGAAACTATTACACCTGATGCGAGCTACCCGAAACCTGCCGAAGACGTACGGAATGTCCCGAATAAAATTTTACCGCGCCTTGTTCCTTGGCTACTACGCCCACTTTGACAAAGGGTGGCAAGGTAATGCAAGTCACTAGACTTATCTGGCAACAGTGCTTATTGCTGCTTGCCTCGTCTTACCTGTAGTGGGCCTCAAACTCAAGTTTACAACGTTGCCAGCTCATTAAACACCTTGCCCAAGCCGCTAAACTGAAAACAACGTACAGTAGCCCCGTGGCTTCTTTGGTGCGGACTGACAGCTTTGAAAAGTTACCAGACCAAATTATGTATCCCTACGCCGATCCATATGATCTGCAAAAACATATGTTTAGCAGCTTTTACTTCTGACAGTCAAAACTTAGGTATATACCTAAATGTTGACTGTCAAAAGTCAGCTGTGAGCTGTCAGTCAGCACCAAAGAAGCCACGGAGCTACTGTATGTAGATTTTAAAAAGGTTCGCAGCTAAGGAATAACCCCTGTTTCTTTAGTAGGTCACGAGTCACCAAACCCCCCTACAATTCGCACCGGGCCGACGAGAGAACGTTCGTCTGTGTCCAGGGATGAGATTCTAATAAATAGGTAGTCCCGGTGGCTAGCGGAAGGTTATTGAACCTACATTCTCTCTAGCGAGTCCTTTTTACTAAACTGCGTGTAAGTAGAACCAACTAGATTTGAAGTAAAGTACATTAACGACCTTAGTTTACTTGAATGACAGCTCAAAAGTTACTAGAAATAGTTCCTAGCTATCCCTACGCCAACAGCTGACTTTTGTCACTTTAGATAGCTGTAATGGAAACCTATGGTAATTTATGAGTTTGATAGTTAACACACCGTAATTTAGGCCAATATTATTTATATATTTATTTGAGATCGGGCACAAAGCTTATTTATCGTTTTGTTCACTTAAAAAAATATTATTCACAACACTTTCACAAAAGCTCTAATGAACATGGCTTCAAAATGGCAACAGACGAATCCAAACCATGTGATTGAACATGACGGAAACAAGTTCTTTACAATGATGCACCCACTCAGTGGAAAACAATATTTTATTTAGTTAAATATTTCGAAATACGGTAAAATAATAATTAAATAATTTATTACATACACAAAGTGACAAGTATTTTCTCTTTTCTAACTAAAAACCCACCTCGGTGGCGTAGTTGGCTAACGTGCTAGTCGTGTTGAGCTCGACTGCTGAGGACGGGGAGATCGAGGTTTGAATCTCGGTCAGGTGAACTGGGGGTGGGGGTCCTAAATGGTTTTCCACTCTCCCTCCACGCAAATATGGGTTCACTTCCTCTAATTCAACCTTCCCAATTCCTAATCCATTAGCGTAATTAGTACTTAAAGCTTATAACCCGAACGGGTAGTGAGACGCGGTGCCAGATATTAATTAATTCTAAGTAAAATACGATGCCTGTATTAAATTGTATTAATTTATGCGCTATATTACATATTATCAATAACATTCCAATCAATTATTTTGATCTTTTACAAAAGTGTTGGCAACCCAAAACTTAAACATATGATTTTTGAACTGTCATCCAGGTAAACTTAGCTCGTGAATGACTTATACCTAAAATATCTAAGGAACTCTGACAGAAAAGTCAACAACAACAAATCGGTGGAAATGAGTGAGGACAATACTTCCCATCCCAGGGCAGTAGTTAATAAATCTAGGGCCGCGACCCGAATGAGGGTCGAAAAGATGTTCATGAGGGTCACGGAAAAATAAAAAAAAGATTGTCAAAAATTATGGAATATTACTATTACAAAAACTTCATCAAACTGAAGTATTATGAAGAATTACTGCAATAGTGAGAAAATCAATAATTTTGACACAACGTTTTTAAACTCTCCTGGACTAGGAATTTTGGACCCAGCCTAAGGACAGGCTCGGGAAGTTCCCTCTGTTGAAAATATAGTCTACTTCTGTAAACAAGGCATTGCCTGGATCATCAGAACGAAGAGATATATAGCGTTAAGCGCTGAAAAACTGTTTTGTTACCAAATTTTACAATTAAGTTGGGATTGTAGGAAACGCGAGAAAAGGCCAGTATTTTTGCAGTTTTTATAGTAAAAAATATTTTTGGTTAAAAGAAATAAAATATTTCTACAGTAGAAACATAGAGTTTAAGTTCCTACACACGGTTATATCAACAGTTGTTGAATATCTGTAATGAATATAGCAGCATTAGATGATAAACTTTTTAAATGAAGGGAAAAATTCCAGGACACCCTTGACAGATATTCAGAAAATGTTAATATCACCGCGTGAAGAAAATATTGATATCACCGTGTGAAGAAAATTAAATTATATGTTTCTACTGGAGAAATATTTGATTTATTTTGACAAAAATAAATAAAAACTGCAAAAACACCTTTTCTAGCGTTCTCTAGATCCCCAACTTAATTCACATTTTCGTGGGAAAATCTTGTGTAAGTTTCTATTTTTAAGATTAAAAAGTTTAATGAAATTGATTCAATTCATCTGAGAGCATTTATCTATACAAAATGAAAACTTGAAAGATCAAGCCCAAAAAATTAAAAAGCATTACATTAGCCACTGAAATAGTATTTTTTGATTCACATACCGAACATTGTAACGTAGTCATATTTTCATTTAAAAAAAAGTACTTGACCTTTTGTCTGATTAAGAGTTATTAAAATTATTTCTCTTTTTTCTTATTTAAATTAATTCAATAAACACTAATGTGAAAATAATAGGCAATAGAGACTTTGAGTCATTAGGTCGGAAAAATCTCTATAAAAAGTGTTTGGGAAACTCTGATCTAGAGACTTCTAGGGAAGGTTCTAATCTAGTCCTGAGATATTTTCTCTAGGCACCAAATCCGGCCGCACAGAAGGCAATACACTAGGATAAAAAAAAAGCTTAAGTGCAATTTATGAACACTATCAGTACACGACTTACAAACTAGCTTTACTCAAAACAGGTTGCCCAACAATACACACCTAGCCCCTTGCCCTAAATATTTACTAATCAAATAGAAGGACTTACACACTAACTTAACATAAGACATGATGTATAATACACACCCAACCCTAGTATATTGATCAGGGGTATTCATTCCACGTACCACGAGACACTTGCGGCCCGCGATATATATATTTTTTTTTTCACCGCTGGTTCATGAACAATACAAAATTATTTCACGAGAATTAATGAATAAATAAATAACTAAAAGCTTGAAAAGTAAACTATCCTTAATTTTAGGGTTGGATGGATAGTTCCAGAAACCTTTTAATGAAAACCCTAAATACCAATTTTAGTCCTATCGGTAGAATGGTTTTAGTTCTTGTCCCAATAACAGACAAAACAGACGGCAGTGAAAAAAAGCAAACACTTTTTCGGGTTCAGCGTTTCATGAAACGTTGGCATCCATCAAAATCTCGAGTTTGATTGTTTTGAAGATCACAATACTTCCTCTCTCCGAGGGTTATACAAGAGTATTTTCAAGGACGTTTCCCGCGAAATATCTCAGTTCTGAGATCAAAGTAAATGGTTAAAAACATAGATCTAAGACTTCCTCAAGAAAATAAAGTAGTAACAGGGTCACCACGGAACATTATAAGAATCTACTTCGGTGGTTGCATGGACAAAGACGTCACTTTCGCAATAGACTAGACTGCTGATGACAGGGAGATCGGGGTTCGAATCCTTGTCGGGCGTAGTGAGAGTGGATTATCCTAAATGATTATCCACTCTCCCTCCACGAAAATGCGGGTACACTTGCTAAAATTAAATCTTCCTCATCCCTAGCACATCTAATACATAGTTTTATGCACTGCTACAAATGGAAGCCAATACTACCCATCCACGAGCCCAAAAGTCACGGTACGTTATTTATTATTATTATTATTATTATTATTATTATTATCATCATCATCAGCACCGCATCTTACCACCCGTTCGGGTTATAAGCACTTACGCTAATGTGTAATGGTAGGGTGATTGTGAGATTAAATGGAGGACCTACAGTTTAACGTGGGATCCGAACCACAGTGGAGGCCTGGCATTCACAAGTTGTGATTAATACACGTCTTGTCAGAGGTGAAAGAAGGGTTTGGCAATCAGATATATCTGTGTCGAGACCGAGGATTGAACCCCGGACCCTAGCACAGAGGTCTGACACCTTGCCCTTAGACCGCCAGGTCACCAATACACACTGGTTGTAACTGTTCAAGGGTCGGCTCCATCCTAAGTCGTCGAGAAACAGTGGGCTAAAAAAAACTACGCATACAAAATTAAGGTAGACAATTATTTAAAAAAACACAGTTAAAATGTATGTATGGAAAAACAAAACAATAGTTCTTCATTACAAACAGAAATGCTGGAAATAGATATTTATTTTAGAGCCACTAAAAGGAATCGAACAAAAATATGTATTTAGATTCACACACACACAATATTCTAAAACTTGTACAATAATTTTGTGCGAACAATAAATTGCCTCTAAATTATTTGATAACAATTCTGTCACGTACTCAACCCCCTAAAAAAAAAAACTCAAACCATCCCCTAAAGCCCTCTTTTTCTATCCCTTACTCTTTTGTCTCCTCCAAATTGTATTATTTTTATTTTATTTTTCAAAAAAAATATTGAAAAAAAAAGTCATGTATTTTGGTTAGTTACATTGTGGTAATGGGTTCACATTGCGCATGCGCACAGAAAACTCACACACACAAAACTACAACTCTTGTACACAAACCAATCAGTTCCAAGCTATCGATTGTGACGTCATTTCTTTGTTATCCCTATTTCCTTTTTTTTTTTTTACAAGTCAACCATGAAAACAGCGGGTTTACAGAGGTCGTCTCCATTTTACCCCTAATCTTTTTTTTTTTAATTTTATTTTTCGATTTTCCACCCAAACTCGACGCAGCAATGACCCAACTACCAGCGCCAGATGCAAAATAAGCTCAGTGGAACAAGCCGACTATGTCCATATTTCCACAAACTGTCACGACATATATGGTTTTTTTTAACACCACGTATTACTACCCGTTCGGGTTTTACATACATATTATAGTCACGCTAATATGTAAGAGATCAGTAAGGTTGAATAAAGAGGAAATGTGCCTACATTTGCGTGGAACTGTACCCCCGACAGTCCCAGTTTATTGCGAAATTAACGCCCTTTAGACTATTCGATCACTGAAGCTGGTGACTAGCCGACTGGTCGGTTTGTATACACCCACACCGGTGGGCATAAGGTCACATTCATCTAGTCTGGTTTGCCAGAGATGAAGTCAGGATTCAAATCCAGGCTGGGTCTAGTATCGGTGGTTTTATCACTAAAATGTTTTCCCCACTTCCACGTCACACAAATTCGGGTACAATTCTTCTTAATTCTACCTTCCCATTACCTTCTTTAAATATGCGGATAGCCGGGGGGGTAACTTTACCTAGAACAGCAACATCAATACGACCCGATACGGGTGGCTGAATGATATATAGCGTCATTCTCGCAATATACTGGATTTCCGAGGGTGAAATCATTGTTCGAATCCCAGTCGGGTGAACTGGGAATATTTTTTCCCCCTAAATTGTTTTCCACTTTCCTGCCACTCAAATGCTGGTACACTTCTATATTCAATCGTCCTCAACCTTAACATATCTTAATTAGTACATATGCGTATAGCCTGAATGGGTAGTAAGACACGGTGCTAATAAAAACAACAGAAATACTAGAATCAGATATAAATGGGACGCACTTGAATTTCGGAATAAAGTACACCTGTCAGCCGGTGCACGTGACTTTCAGAACAACCCAAAACCCCATTCAACTCCTAACCTCTAATCTAACCTAGCATAACCTAACCTCAATTTTACACTTTGAACAAAGTAATTATGAATGTAATTCTTATTCCGCAGTTTGTTTAAGGGTATTAATGACCGCTAATGAGTTGCTCCGCAATCCATGTGCACGGTATAATTGTGATATCTGGTTAAAATAACCCAATACAAAACACAAACATTCATCTATACTGTTAGTGTGGCTGGGATTGAACCAGGGTCTCCTAGACTTGTGAACGACCCCTCTAAACATTTGGCCATGTCGCAAGGTTGACCTGAAACCGCGAATATAGCAGAAGAGAAGGTAGTAAACAAAGTAACGTTGAAAGAATGCAGGTGAAGGAGACACTAGAAAGGCGGAAGATAGCCGCAATACTACAGCGCAAGACGGGGCTAAAGGACAAAGTTACGTGTTTACAAGACTAACGTAAATGGGGTTCGTAGTAAGTGGCTGTGACCGTCATTATCTTTAACTTTGAATCTCTCATGTGACCAGAGGCAGGACCATCATGGGTGGAAGGGGGGGAGGGGGGGGGGGACCATGGTGCCTAGTTTGGAACTTCTAGGGGCCCGGACTCGAGAACCAAGAAAAGATGTAGAAGATGAAAAAAATACCAAATAAAATATGGATAAATTTTTGTGAAAGTTTTAGGAAAATGTACAAACCAAAGTCAATAATTGATGTAAAAACAAGAAAGTGTATTCTCCATCTACTAAGAACTTTTACCCCAGAGACATCCAATTTTCAAAAATAATATCTATATTCAACATCTAACTCTAGGCCAAGACCACTCTAAATAGCTTCTAAGGGCATTCAAATTTCAAAATTTTTATGAAAAAGGACCACTCCAAATAAATTGTAAAAGAGAATAAAATTCCAAGACGAATTACAAGGTAAATATGTTCTTGACATTTGAAGGAAGAGGCTCCATACCCCCTCCCCCCTTCCCCTCTCTTTTTGACAACTACTACTCAGCTAGATAAATAAGATTTCGCCGTCAATGAATCAAATCTTACAAAGAGAAGGGGGCCCACGCTTTGCCCCTGGTACCAGGCCCGGGTTTAGCACCTGGGGGCCTGACCAGAAGAATACATTTTGAGTCAGCTGATAGGCAGAATGGAAAACATGGTCGTATTCGTCCATCAACCCTGTGGTAGAGTGGTCAACAAAAGACCAAAGGCCTAGACTCTAGAAGACCCTGCATCGATTACAGATGGGGTTGACGAAGATATTTACTGTTTGTATTAGGACTAATCAATCCCGCTATTCAATCAGTAAATATCCGTGTACTAGGACTGGTTATAGTATTAGCAAAAACTGCCCGAGTTTGTTTGTGAGTCAAATAATATGATATAATTAAGTTAACAAAGTATATTTTAAGGGGTCAGTTTCGATAAGCGAGAAATTACCGCACAGACGCTTGGCATTAACGCAATATTTATTTCTAAGATTCGTTATTTCAAAATATGGTTCACGCCAAAATAAAGTCGAAAGATTCTAATAGGGCTCTTTCCCCTCAACAACTATATATTTTGAGTTTTATTAATAGAAACAAATGTGTGAGAATGTGACATTAGTTCATTTTAAACGACTTTTTAATCATAGGCCTATTTGTGGAACTATGAGACTAGTTTTGGTGAAAAGGGGCTCTAGGTTTAGCCTTCCTCTAATAAATACAGTAATTGTTTAAGATATTTAAGAAATAACAGAGAGCTTTCCTCTTTACCTTGAAATAAGTTTCGTAGTTTTCTTTCCCCTCTTTCTTATTGGCATGACAAAGGGTATTTGTAGGTGAGGGGTGAAAAGGACTATAAGCTTAGACAGAGTAGAGAAGTGGTTCCATAAAACAACACAGTCCAGTGTATTTTAAGCCAAGTGGCCAGACAGCGATTGATACTTTCTCGCTGACCGAGGCGGCCGCCTTAACACATAAGCTTTTTTTTTTTAAAAAAAAGACCAAAGATCTTATGCCCATAAAGTGATGGTTATGTTTATTTCTAAAACTAAAGGCGATTTTTCTCTTGTCTTTACTTTTCAATTCAACCTTCTTGAAACTTTTTTTTTTGTAGAGATAGTTTTATAAAGATGTAGGTTTTAAAAAGAATCTTTCAGACACTATATTTTAAAAGATTGGTATTCTAGATAACTGTTCCAAGTACAGAAGAACTGTTCTTAAGGGGACCGCCTACCGGAGTGCTGAGACACATCGCAGGCGTTCAGAAACCCGGAAGAAGTATATTAGGAGGAGAAATGTGAAAACAACAAAACAAACCTTCAGCCTGTCAAATCAAGAGTCGGATACGCTAGCGCTGAATTAACGCTGACGATGGAATTATTCTGCAAACTCCAAACAGATGTTTACAAATCTCACCTGCAGGGGTAGCTCAGTTTATACCCTGGAGTTTGAGGGATTCGGTTCGAATCTCGGTGAGTTGAGTTAAGTTTGATTCACACGTTCACCTAAAATAGAGAACAGAATCTTCCTCAGAGGTGCAGCAATTTACACACGTTAAGTTGACCCATAATGCATTGCAACGCTAACGTAAAACAGTTAACTAACAACAAATTTTATATACTAGTGGATAAACATATATTATATATCATTCTCCCGATGTAGGTTTTCAAATTATAACGCTGTCTCGTGGCTCAATCCAATACATCGATACAAGCTTTACATTAACGAGTTATTCCAAATCTCCTCACATCGGACAACAATGCTGTCTGCTTGCTTCTAGCTCTACAGCGCATGCGCACTGATTTGAAATGGTTGGTTCAACGATTTGATTGGTTCTCCCATATCGAAGATCTCAGGCAGAGCGGACAGATTAGAGAATAGTTGAACTTCAGCAGAACAGCTCGCGCCGATTAAACAGAAATCTTGTGATTGGCTAAGAGTTCGTCATGTGACCACATATATGTTCTGCGCTTGTTTTTCGGCGAACGCGAGATAAAATTAAAATCCTGGGCCCTTTGGGTGGTTTTTCGGGCAACGCGAAGGGGCAACAGTGCTTACAACAACAACAAAACTAGCATCGGTGGACACGTTGATTAAGCCGCCAAACCTGTCTTGTCTGGTTTTCCAGTGATGGGGTTCATCTCGGTAGGGTGTAATTAGGGTGAATTTTCCTAAACGGTTTCCCGCTCGTACTCCACGCAAATACGGATACATTTCCTTTTAAAAACTACCTTTATTCTCCTTACAGGTGGTAAGATGAGGTTCACAAAAAGAAAACACCCTCTCCTTGCCTTGCAATAATACTTGTGACACGATATGTTTTTCGATCCACGGTGAAAAATGTATTTCGACCTTAACGTGATTCGAAACCAGTACCATAAATCTGGTCCCTTATCTCAACGTCCATAACAATCATGATCATGGCCTACAAGTACTCAACTAACTGATGTGAAGAAAACGAGAAAAAAAAGAGTTTAATAGTAAATGGTTTCCCACTGCTATAATCTGCCATTGACTTAATGAATATAACACCCCCCTCCCTTCCACACACAACACACACACACACTTTCCCTAACATCCTTTTCTCTCTTTCTATATATAAAAAAAGAACTATCTCGATTCTGCTCTTGGATATCAACCTCTTTTTTTTTAATAAAAAAACCTAAGGGCACTTCTCTCTTTTATTCTCATTATTCGGGTTCAAAGGGCACAAGAGTATGAGAGTCTATAAAATTACCAAGAGCCTGATTACATAATAACATTTCTGTTGGCCTGCTAGTTCGATGACGGCCCGCCCAGGTAGCATCAGCAGCGCCGTTGTCAGGCGCACACACGTGCGCACACACACACACATTCAATAAACGCACACCAGCAGAGGTACATAATACGCTTGAATTAAGTCGAATTAAAAATGGAACGCTGACAATTACCATTGCTTGTGTGTGTGTGTGTGTGTGTGTGTGTGTGTGTATGTATGTATATATATATATATATATATATATATATATATAAACCCTTTGGAACTTTAAATGTAATTATTCTAGGTTTTTTATTGAACGTTGAAAAATTTGTCATTGGTAATTTAGTTATTGAATATATCCGGAAAAGAGTATTAATATTTCATGTATTGATATGTTAATAATGGAAGTTGAATTAAATTATATTGTTCTTAAGGATCTGGTGGATTCAGCGCGAAATATGCAATGACACACGCTTGCTTTTTGTTCTACGAATAATTCATAAAATATGATTATTATATTTTGTTTATGTATAAGTAAAATATCTAACCATAAAGTTGTCTTAGTCTCATTTACTTACTTACGCTATGGAATAAGGAACTCGAAAGTTTATTGCCGCACTTACAAATGTACTCCTTATCCCTATCCTAAATTAGTTCCATCCAATCCACCTCATTGCACCCTATCCTTATCTTGATATAGTTATATCCAGTCCCCCTCATTACACCCTATCCTTATCTTGAGATAGTTCTATCCAGTCCCCCTCATTACACCCTATCCTTATCTTGATATAGTTATATCCAGTCCCCTCATTACACCCTATCCCTATCTTGTGCTAGTTCTATCCAGTCCCCCTCATTACACCCTATCACTATCTTGAGATAGTTCTATCCAGTCCCCCTCATTACACCCTATCCCTATCTTGAGCTAGTGATATCCAGTCCTCCTCATTACACCCTATCCTTATCTTGAGATAGTTCTATCCAGTCCACCTCATTACACCCTATCCTTATCTTTATATAGTTCTATCCAGTCCACCTCATTACACCCTATCACTATCTTGTGCTAGTTCTATCCAGTCCCCCTCATTACACCCTATCACTATCTTGGGCTAGTTCTATCCAGTCCACCTCATTACACCCTATCCCTATCTTGAGCTAGTGATATCCAGTCCTCCTCATTACACCCTATCCTTATCTTGAGATAGTTCTATCCAGTCCACCTCATTACACCCTATCCTTATCTTGATATAGTTCTATCCAGTCCACCTCATTACACCCTATCCTTATCTTGAGATAGTTCAATCCAGTCCACCTCATTACACCCTATCCTTATCTTGAGATAGTTCAATCCAGTCCACCTCATTACACCCTATCCTTATCTTGATATAGTTCTATCCAGTCCACCTCATTACACCCTATCCTTATCTTGAGATAGTTCTATCCAGTCCTCACTACATCATATCAATCTTGAACTATTTCTATACAGTCCACTCTGTCTTAAGCTAGTTATTTCCAGTCCACCTAATTACAGTGTAATGAGGTGGACTGGATAGCATTAGCTTAAGATATGGTGCAATATGAAGGACTGTATGGATAATGGATAGAGCTAGAATAAGATAGGGATAGGTGGCGTATTTTTGTAAGTGCGGCAATGGATGAACTTTCTAGTTTATAATACCATAGTGTAAATAAATAGGTTACTTTTAATTTTGACTCTGAATACGTTATTTATAACGTTGCGTGTTAACATTATTTTAAAGCTATTTAGTTTTAAATTTATTTATTTTTTAATTGAATGAGAGAACTGATGTTTTTCTTGTTGAGAGTACAATAAATAAACTCTGTCATTTTGAATGGACCAAAAACGGTGATTAATATAATATTCGCTAAACCTTCGGCTAAAGATAATATAACATAAGGTAAGAAGAATATGTTTATCATATAGGTTTCCCCTCCTTCATAATGTTAGCTACGAAAACTGATATGAACTCTGACACATGGAATCATAGGATCACTTTTAACATAAACACAATGGTAGACCAAATAAGAGTCTATTTTCAAAACGACCTTTAACTCTAGTGCGGAAACGATGACTCCAATGTCAGTCGAAAGATAAGGTGTTATACAAGAAAACCGTGTGTGTGTGTGTGTGTGTGAGAGAGAGAGAGAGAGAGAGAGAGAGCGAGAAACATGGCCGAGTCAAAACCACACGGTA
>JBCFYV010000012.1:116443348-116483348 GCA_039000515.1 Timema cristinae | reverse complement strand
ACACACATATTGGCCCTGGCCACAGGAAGTGTCAAATTTCTATCAGGCAGAGCGAGCCTTCAAAGTGAACGGTACTCATCCTGAGGGCTTTATGCGGGGAGGAGGGGGGAGGGGGTGTGATATTCGGATGCCACTTGATGGCTAGTTGGTTGAGTTACCGAAACAAAACCGTCTCTATTTTGCTGACCACTTTGCTTCTTGTAATTGAATCACGTGTCCTCGTCATTACTTAATGAAATGAGCTATTATCTAGCGAGGAAACGTTTGGAGGCCACATCAGCCTGTATCCCCCTTGGTCGAGTGGTCAGGGACAGGGCCGAGGGAGAGGTCACATCAGCCTGTATCCCCCTTGGTCTAGTGGTCAGGGACAGGGCCGAGGGGGAGGTCACATCAGCCTGTATCCCCCTTGGTCGAGTGGTCAGGGACAGGGCCGAGGGAGAGGTCACATCAGCCTGTATCCCCCTTGGTCTAGTTGGTCCAGGGCAGGGGCCGAGTGGTAGGTCACATCAGCCTGGATCCCCCTTGGTCGAGTGGTCAGGGACAGGGCCGAGGGGAGGTCACATCAGCCTGTATCCCCCTTGGTCGAGTGGTCAGGGAACGAGGCCGCCGAGGGAGAGGTCAACGTCAAGCCTGCTATCCCCCTTGGTCTAGTGGTCAGGGACAGGGCCGAGGGAGAGGTCACATCAGCCTGTATCCCCCTTGGTCGAGTGGTCAGGGACAGGGCCGAGGGAGAGGTCACATCAGCCTGTATCCCCCTTGGTCTAGTGGTCAGGGACAGGGCCGAGGGGAGGTCACATCAGCCTGTATCCCCCTTGGTCGAGTGGTCAGGGACAGGGCCGAGGGGAGGTCACATCAGCCTGGATCCCTCCTGGTCGAGTGGTCAGGGACAGGGCCGAGGGAGAGGTCACATCAGCCTGTATCCCCCTTGGTCGAGTGGTCAGGGACAGGGCCGAGGGAGAGGTCATATCAGCCTGGATCCCCTCTGGTCGAGTGGTCAGGGACAGGGCCGAGGGAGAGGTCACATCAGCCTGTATCCCCCTTGGTCTAGTGGTCAGGGACAGGGCCGAGGGAGAGGTCACATCAGCCTGTATCCCCCTTGGTCGAGTGGTCAGGGACAGGGCCGAGGGAGAGGTCACATCAGCCTGTATCCCCCTTGGTCGAGTGGTCAGGGACAGGGCCGAGTGGGAGGTCACATCAGCCTGGATCCCCCTTGGTCGAGTGGTCAGGGACAGGGCCGAGGGGAAGGTCACATCAGCCTGGGTCCCTCCTGGTCGAGTGGTCAGGGACAGGGCCAAGGGGAGGTCACATCAGCCTGGATCCCTCCTGGTCGAGTGGTCAGGGACAGGGCCGAGGGAGAGGTCACATCAGCCTGGGTCCCTCCTGGTCGAGTGGTCAGGGACAGGGCCGAGGGAGAGGTCACATCAGCCTGGATACCCCTTGGTCGAGTGGTCAGAGACAGGGCCGAGGGGGAGGTCACATCAGCCTGGATCCCCCTTGGTCGAGTGGTCAGGGACAGGGCCGAGGGGGAGGTCACATCATCCTGGATCCCCCTTGGTCGAGTGGTCAGGGACAGGGCCGAGGGGAGGTCACATCAGCCTGTATCCCCCCTGGTCCCACGAGGTGGGTGTGAGAGTTGCCCTCCCTCAAGATGAGTACACAGCAGACAGGGCGGGAACAGGAGCAGGAAGTGAACAGTGGGGATCAGGGGCAGAGGACAGCTCATCGTCTGGTGAGTAAATAGAGGAAACACAAGCTTTTCAGAACGCGGTAAGCACAAAGCTTCCCCAGAAACATCTGCAGCTGTACCCTCTGCAGAGTTCATCGTCGAGAGTCAGAAACACCGAGGAGACTCGTCAACCCTCGTCAGAGGAGGATTCCGTACGTTGAGCCTCGTTCTAGTACATCAGCGTAGTGTGGGAGGTTCAGTATCGAGAATATAGTTTAATTAGGAAATTATACGAATTGGTAGGCCTATATAATGTAAATGTACATGTGAGATATTTAAAAAAACGAGACATTTGCAGTTGTTCCTTGATTATATCCTGTGACTAATTACACTAATAGGATAAATGTACACTTGACCGGGAATCGTGACTTCAGTATACCTGGGTGCCCTTGAGGAGCAACATCTTAGTACAGGGAATCAAACCCTGATACCTGGCACGTCTCCGGAAGGGAGGTGTCAAATTATCATGCACCCCTCCAGCATTCAGGAAGCGGTGTGTACTTTCTAAAACAGAGCAGATCAGACAAACCGCTGTGTGCTAGAGGGAGCTTCCCCCCAAATGACTGTCACATGTGATCTGACACGGGATGTGGCATCTAACATGCATCTTCAGGTTAAACCAAGGTAAGTTAATGAGTCAGCGCCAAGGCAGTAGCCGTGAGGGGGGGGGGGGGAGGGGGGGGGGTCCAAACCCCCCGCGAAATTTTATGAACAAAATATATATGACTTTATTTATGGTTCAAACAATATCAAAATTAAGATACAAATACCAATTAGGGGGTTGTGTTACCATAAAAAGCATTTCAGAGATCTTTTAAGAGGTGTTAAATATTTAAAAAAATTCCTAGCCTTCGACATTTTGGGGGTTATTTTACCATGAAAAAAAAAACACTTCAGAGGACGTCTATAACTGTTTATCATTTAGAATTCTTTCTAGTTTCCAGCAATTGGGGGATGTGCCCACCCAACCCCCCCTGAAATTGTTAGCTCGCCACAGCCTAGGTTAGCGCCCACTGAAGGGATGACTTAACACACGTCACGTCACATTCTCCACTTATTGTCACATGTTACGGACAAGTTAGTTCATTTAATTCTCAGGACATTTGTTTTAACGTTATTAAAAGACGTTCTTCCAGAGTGAATCAACCACACGTCCTAAAATTTGTAACTTGTTTTCGAAACCCAATTTCTTAGTATTAAATGAAATGTTTCTTTACTCGTTTTGTAAGAAGACTGAAATTTTTTTTTATAAATAATTCTTAGAAAATCTTGAAAGCCTCCCCCAATTTTTTTTTTATATATTTGCTCGCACAAAAATTATGCGCCCAAAGCGTCATATACCATGATCATTATTATTGTATCTAATAACATTAACTCAATTCAATAATGGCAAAGTATCTTCATAATAGAGGCAAACTTTATTAGGGTCTATTATATAAATTGCAGCTAAATCATTCCTGTGCGCTTTAAGTCACACGGTGAGTATCGTCACTTATATGTCACTTATATGTTACTGCCAGATCATGTGTCATATCACTTTTTAGTGTGTTAAAACTTATTATTTCATGTATTGCTGCTACTGATCCCCCCTCCCCCTCCACCGCACACTTGTTCCCTTTCCACGTACACAGTAGTAAGACGTGGTGCAGTGTTAGATTCATGGTCCTACTCTCCGGACATTTTTAAATTGTAGAGGGTGACCTGGTGGTCTAGAGGTAAGGTGTCGGACTTCTGTGTTAGCGTCCGGGGTTCAATCCTCGGTCCCGGCACAGATTTATCTGATTACCAAACCCTTCCTACACCTCTGACAAGACGTGTATTAATCACAACTTGTGAATGTGGGGAATGTCAGGCCTCCACCGTGGTTCGGATCCCACGTTAAACTGTAGGTCCTCCATGTCATCTCACAATCACCCTACCATTACACATTAGTGTAAGTGCGTATAACCCGAACGGGTAGTAAGACGTGGTGATGATGATAATAATAATAATAATAATAATAATAATAATTTAAATTGTATGTTCACCTCACAAGGTAGACTGAGTGTACGTGGATAAGCACTGAGGGAGGTAAGAAATTGGGTCTAAGCAAAATGCACCGTACGGACGGGTCCATATACACATCATTACAGAACATTTCTGTCCGCCAGAAAGCGTAACAATCAATTTCCCTGACCTTCGTAAAGTTATATACTACTAATTACTACCCGCCTCGGTGGCGTAGTTGGCTAACGCGCTAGTCGTATTGAGCTCGACTGCTGAGGACGGGGAGATCGAGGTTCGAATCTCGGTTGGGTGAACTGGGGGTGGTTTTTCCTAAATGGTTTTCCACTCTCCCTCCACGCAAAAACAGTTTCACTTCCTCTAATTCACCCTCCCCAATTCCTAATCCATTAGCGTAATTAGTACTTAATGCGTATAACCCGAAAGGGTAGTAAGACGCGGTGCTAAATATATACTAATTACTATATATACGGGTGACTCACTCACTGACATCAATGTTTACCCACTTCCAGATGAGCTAGAAACTTGAAATTTGGCAAACTTATAGCTTCTATCCTGTGACCGACAAGAAAATTCAAAAACGTTAAAAAAAAATTTAACCCCCGAAAAAAATGCAAAATGTCGGAGCAAATTTAAAGTAGGTGCGGACCTTTCTTTGGAGGTCTCTTGTGGCTAACCGGTAAGACCTATCAAAACACGGTTCTAGAATTACATTAGTTTACATCCACTTGCAAAGAAAACCCACTAGGGGTTTGGGGGGCGGAGCCCCCAATGAGCAAAGCGAGTATTGACATAAAATTCGCTTGTTCATAAACTCATTAGTTTTATAAAAGAGTTGTCTAACAACCTTACAAAGATAAGTTATTTCTCCTCTTGTAAATCAAAATTGGATAGTAAAGTATCCCCGAGATAACCACCATTTTGTTTCTATCCCCGCGTCTTCCACTGCCTGCTCAGGTTATACACACAATGATTACGCTAATGGGCTAGGGGTGAGAAAGGAAATATTTCAGAGGTAGTCGAGCCGCATTTCAGTGGAAGAAGAGTGGGAAGCCACATAGGATAAACCACAGTCAGTAGACCTAACCAGGACTCGAACCCGATCTCCCCGTCATCTACAGGCCAGGCTGGCAAGCGTGCGAGTGAGTGATTAGCAGATAGCTCTCGATAGTTGTTGACAATGAGGCAAAGGGTAGAATCCTGGCTCAGTGAACTGAGGGTGGTTTTTGACAAGTGATTTATTGTTGTGGTTTTCTCATCCTCTCTCCATACTAATGGTGATTCTTATTTGTAAAGGCATACTTTGATTATGATATTGAAGTATTTTAACATATCAGTTATATATATATATATATAGTTTTTGATATTACCAAATAAGTTAGACTTTAGTAGCAAGTGTGCTAAATCTATCGATAATTCTAAAAAATGTCAAATATCACGTCAAAATGACAAGTTTTCCCAGAACTCAATGGACCAACAAACAATAATATTGCCTAGCGCCTGTAAACTATACTGTACCGGTTCGAGCGCTCGCACGCTCCAGTGTGTCCTTACCCTTAACACGATATTGACGCCTTTGACCATTCGGCCACTGAAGCGGGTTATCTAAATAATGACGAAGGAAAGAGGTCTAGTTGTTTTTAGATAATAGTGTACAGTCCCCCTCAGGGTGCAGAGTACTGTACAAGCTCTTGTGTATCTCCATTAGTTTACACAAGAAGGTTTCAAACATTTCAGTACATTTAGTTTCACGTTAACTGGTGGGTTCATAATTCGCTCTGTTGCCCACTGCCACTCCCAATAATTGTTTGCAAGGTACGCACCCTCCCCTCCACCCTTCCTCCATTTCAATTCACCTCAACGCAACCATCTCTTTTGTTATCACACACTCATTCCTTGAAGCGCCTTCATGCTATCACTTCACACAACTCTGTACACATACACACACAATGTTACCATTTTTATACATCACTGTTAAAAAAAGGGGAAAAAAACCTTCTCAGTCTGGGTCTATGAGTATTGTTTTGAAAATGGGTCGTGGGGAAGGAGGGGAGGATATACCCTTAGTAAAAAAAAAAACCTCAACATGAACAAAGTAAACAGGGTTACAAAGATTATTTTTTAACATATATAGATAGGCCTACACAGGTAAGTGGTTATGTAGATGTTTTGTTTTATTATAATTTTAATTTTTATGTGTGTTTGTTTGTTTGTGTCGGTCTCTGTACGCCTGTGTGTGTGTGTGTGTGTGTGTGTGTGCTTGTTACGAGCAATTTCTTTATGACAGTTTTAAACAAGTGTTTTTAATCCAGAAGTAATGTTTCCGACGTGTTCAAGAAGTGATGAGGTCCGCGTATGTCGCTGTGAGAGCGAGAGAAATAGCAGAGGGAGACAAACTTTTAGTAAACCATGTTTTGTTTTTTAGTTTTTTTTACGCGCGACTTTGAACGAATGGTCTAAATTCACGGGTGTGTGTGTGTAATAACATTTTATATTTTGTTATTTTTGTTAGCACTGTGTCTTAATATTAGTTCGAGTTATACGCTTATGTACTACTAATTACGCTATTGTGTTAGGGATGAGAGGTTTAATTAGTATAAAGTGTAGCCGCATTTGGAACATATCGAGTTTTTAAAACTTAGGAAATTTTAGAGGCCCCTCGGATTTCTCAGGAGTAAATTTTCGAATTCCAAACTTTCTCACTTTTATGATTATTTGGGATGGTCCTTTTATCAAATTGGCAAATTTAAATATTCTTTAATGCATACAAGTATTTTTTCTTTGGAAAGATGGCAATTTACTCTCATTTCCAAACCCCAAACCCCTTTGTCCCCCTCACTCTCCTTAGCTTCCAAAGTTCTAATTTGAAATTTTAAGACTTATTTGGTTATTTTATATGATAACTTATTTTACGTGGCTACCAAATGTCAACCTAACTACATCATAAAGAATGTTCTATTTTGGTTGTATACATTTTAAGCGCTACCATTTCCTGGGCTTCAATTTTGAAATTCCACTTGTTCAAGAATGTAGGAAACCCAAGAAAATGCCAATGTGTTTGCAGTTTTTTCTATCATTTTTTTTTGGCCAAAACAAATAAATATCGCCCCAGTAGAAATATATAGTTTAATTTTCTTCACTTGGTGATATAAACAGTTGTTGGAATATCTGTCATTAGATGACAATTGTTTTAAATGAATTAACTTGAACAATGTATCCCTGTCGAGCGACTCAAACCTGTTTTATTATTAAAATTGCGTATAATCCGAACGGGTAGTAAGACGCGGTGCTAATAATAATAATAATAATAAATAATAATAATAATAATAATAATAACAATAATAATAATAAATTACATGGTGACATTTCAAGCTTATATCTCGACAAAAATTGTATTTATATAGCTTTGTAAATATTTTGAGGGGACCATCACTCCCTATTTTACAAGCTTTTATTTTGAAATGTAATAATTCAGGCCTCGATAATGTTAAGGTTGTTCTTTAAAACCGCCTGACTTATGTCAATCATCTAACACTTGGAGAAGACCACCGTGGTTCGGATTCCACGTTAAACTGTAGGTCCTCCATTTCATCTCACAATCACCCTACCATTACACATTAGTGTAAGTGCGTATAAACGGAACGGGTAGTAAGACGCGGTGCTAATAATAATAATAATAATAATAATAATAATAATAATAATAATAATAAATAGTTTAGTATTTTATGTTGTACAAATTTGAGACCCTCTATATCACCAGCCTCCTTAGAAATAACTTATATTTAAAATGTATTTGTGGTTATTTGAAGTTATCCTTCTACTTTACTGACAAAATTAAATTTTCTACCTCCTACTTGTACACCCCTATCGCCCTTCCACCCATCATCCCCTATTTCCTGTAGTCTCATTTTGAAATTTAAAATGTTCACACTTTATAGTTAATTTAGGTGGTCCTTATCTCTGATTGACGAATTCCAGTTTAATACCACACATAAAAGTAGTTTATTAAAGTTATTAAAGTCATTAAAGTTATAATATTATTATTAGCACCACGTCTTACTACCCGTTCGGGTTGTACACACTTACGCTAATGTGTAATGGTAGGGTGATTGTGAGATGAATGGAGGACCTACAGTTTAACGTGGAATCCGAACCACGGTGGAGGCCTGGCATTCCACACATTCACAAGTTGTGATTAATACACATCTTGTCAGAGGTGAAGGAAGGGTTTGGGAATCAGATAAATCTGTGCCATAAAAGAACCAGGAAATCGTCTATAAAGATCAAAGGAACAGTAAACGGTCTCAAAATCATGATCCATGTCAAGAAGGTCCAGTTGATTGGTGCTAAGGTCAGAGACAGTCCAGTTGATTGGTGCTAAGGTCAGAGACAGTCCAGTTGATTGGTGCTAAGGTCAGAGACAGTCCAGTTGATTGGTGCTAAGGTGAGAGGCAGTCCAGTTGATTGGTGCTAAGGTGAGATACAGTCCAGTTGATTGGTGCTAAGTCAGAGACAGTCAGTTGATTGGTGCTAAGTGAGAGGCAGTCCATTTGATTGGTGCTAAGGTCAGAAGGCAGTCAGTTGATTGGTGCTAAGGTCAGAGGAAGTCCAGTTGATTGGTGCTAAGGTCAGAGACAGTCCAGTTGATTGGTGCTAAGGTCAGAGACAGTCCAGTTGATTGGTGCTAAGGTGAGAGTCAGTCCAGTTGATTGGTGCTAAGGTGAGAGGCAGTCCAGTTGATTGGTGCTAAGGTCAGAGACAGTCCAGTTGATTGGTGCTAAGGTCAGAGACAGTCCAGTTGATTGGTGCTAAGGTCATAACAGTCCAGTTTGATTGGTGCTAAGGTTGAAGGCAGTTCCAGTTGATTGGTGCTAAGGTCAGAGAAGTCCAGTTGATTGGTGCTAAGGTCAGAGGAAGTCCAGTTGATGGTGCTAAGGTCAGAGACAGTCCAGTTGATTGGTGCTAAGGTCAGAGGAAGTCCAGTTGATTGGTGCTAAGGTCAAGAGACAGTCCAGTTGATGGTGCTAAGGTCAGGGACAGTCCAGTTGATTGGTGCTAAGGTGAGAGGCAGTCCAGTTTGATTGGTGCTAAGGTCAGAGGAAGTCCAGTTGATTGTGCTAAGTCAGAGGAAGTCCAGTTGATTGGTGCTAAGGTCAGAGACAGTCCAGTTGATTGGTGCTAAGGTCAGAGACAGTCCAGTTGATTGTGCTAAGGTCAGAGACAGTCCAGTTGATTGGTGCTAAGTGAATGGCAGTCCAGTTGATTGGTGCTAAGGTCAGAGGAAGTCCAGTTGATTGGTGCTAAGGTCAGAGACAGTCCAGTTGATTGGTGCTAAGGTCAGAGACAGTCCAGTTTTATTGGTGCTAAGGTGAGAGCAGTCCAGTTGATTGGTGCTAAGGTCAGAGGAAGTCCAGTTGATTGGTGCTAGGTCAAGACAGTCAGTTGATTGGTGCTAAGGTCAGAGACAGTCCAGTTGATTGTGCTAAGTCAGAGGAAGTCCAGTTGATTGGTGCTAAGGTCAGAGACAGTCCATTGATTGGTGCTAAGGTGAGAGGTAGTCCAGATTGATTGGTGCTAAGTGAGAGGCATCCAGTTGATTGGTGCTAAGGTGAGAGACAGTCCAGTTGATTGGTGCTAAGGTCAGAGACAGTCCAGTTGATTGGTGCTAAGGTCAGAGGAAGTCAGTTGATTGGTGCTAAGGTCAGAGACAGTCCAGTTGATTGGTGCTAAGGTCAGAGGAAGTCCAGTTGATTGGTGCTAAGTCAGAGACAGTCCAGTTGATTGGTGCTAAGGTCAGAGGAAGTCCAGTTGATTGGTGCTAAGGTGAGAGCAGTCCATTGATTGGTGCTAAGGTGAAGACAGTCCAGTTGATTGGTGCTAAGGTCAGAGGAAGTCCAGTTGATTGGTGCTAAGGTGAGAGGCAGTCCAGTTGATTGGTGCTAAGGTGAGATACAGTCCAGTTGATTGGTGCTAAGGTCAGAGACAGTCCAGTTGATTGGTGCTAAGGTGAGAGGCAGTCCATTTGATTGGTGCTAAGGTCAGAGGCAGTCCAGTTGATTGGTGCTAAGGTGAGAGGCAGTCCAGTTGATTGGTGCTAAGGTGAGGAGACAGTGATGACATCACCAACATACTGTGTCCAGTATTTACTACCGTACCATCACATCCTACAGCCTCTATGTCCTCAGTGACGTCAATTTTACCTTCTAAGAATGTCATCAAGTTGGCGGAAATGAAACTATATTCCGTTCACGATAGATTTTTACCTGGATGACAGTTCGAAAATCATATGTTTAGGTTTTAGGTTTACAACACTTGTAAAATATCACTGTTTTGTTATATATGTTAAGATCTTTAATTATCTGTTATATATTACATTTAAAATAACGTAAACTTAAGTTTTCCCATACTATTTAATTTATTTAAATAATTTCTTTTCATCCAACTCGACACAATATTTTAAACATAATTAAAAGTACTTATTTTTCGATTTGGAACGTTACTGATTTTGTGTAATATAGTGCACACATCAATACCTTTTAATACAGGCATTGTATTTACTTGGAAAAGATAAAATTGTTGTCATTTTTTTACATACAATAAATGATTATATGATTATTTTGAAATATTTAACTGAATAAAATATTTTCATAAACTGTGTGCCTGCATCATTGTAAAAAACTTGTTTACCGTTATGTTCAATCATATGGTTTAGGCGGTAACCTGGTGGTCTAGGGTAAGGTGTCAGACTTCTGTGCTGGCGGCCGGGGCTCAATCCTCGGTCCCGGCACAGATTTATCTGATTTCCAAACCCTTCCTTCACCTCTGACAAGACATCTTGTGAATGTGTGGAATGCCAGGCCGCCACCGTGGTTCGGATTCCACGTTAAACTGAAGGTCCTTCATTTTATCTCACAATCACCCTACCATTACACATTAGCGTAAGTGCGTATAACCCGAACGGGTAGTAAGACGCGGTGCTAATAATAATAATAATAATAATAATAATAATAATAATAATAATAATAATAATATAGTTTAGATTCATCAGTCGCCATTTTGAAGCTATGTTCGTTATAAATTTTTGTGAAAGTGGTGTTAATATATTTTTAAGGGGAATAAAACTATAAATAAACTTTGTGTCCGACCTCAAATAAATATATAAATAATATTGTCCTAAATTACTGTGGTTAGCTATCACATTAATATATTACCATCTGTTTTCATTACAGTCATCCAAAGTGATAGATGTCAGCTGTTGGTGTAGTGATATATTAGGGATTACTTCTAGTAACATTTCGAGCTGTCATCCAGGTAAACTTAGCTCGTGAATGACTTATAGCTGAACCTTAAGATGAAGCAACGTGACCCTGCTTCCTTAACAACGGTGATGTGCTTATCACTGACTACCCTCCAATTATATTTATTTTCTTCCTTAACAACGGTGAAGTTCTTATCACTGACTACCCTCCAGTTATATTTATTTTATTTCTTAACAACGGTGATGTGCTTATCACTGACTACCCTACAATTATATTTATTTTCTTCCTTGATTTGCACAAGGGTTTTATCCTTAAGGCCATCAACATAAACTGAGAGTATAGGATTATGACTTAAGACAGGTTTTCCCTTCATTTCTCTCTTAATCCGCGACCTTTCTCTACTTATTTTATTCTTGTTTATCACAAATATGGAATTATTATGGGATATAAGGCCAGCATCCTGAAGAGATAGCAGCACTGATCTAACTGTACCTCACTAGAGGGGTGTCATCAACACAGTTAAGTGAAAAGAGGGTGAAACGCTAAATAAAGCAGTCATATTATGTTTAGAGATAGAGAGTGCATTGTTAACCATTTGAAAAATTTAGTGAGTTCTACAGAGGAACCTGTTGATACAGTTTTCGGCCATTTAGGCCCTTTCCCCCTCTTTTTTATATGCTGATATGTCCATTCTAATATTAGTTTATCAATAGAAGTATACCTTAAAAGCCTAATAAATCTTAAATAGGCTTTACCTGTCCATCAACCAGCCAACATCACATGCCCGTATATTTTACAGTTTTTGACCAAAATAGCGAATCTTTGACATAGTTTCGGGGCAGAAGATATTATCCGATCGAGTCCATATTTTGGACATTTCCTATTGTTACCACCCAACAACTTTTACTGCCCCGAATGTTCCACTTTACCAACTTTTCTCTTGATCCCATGTCGATTGTGGCGTGTAAAATAACCCTGGAAAGTATGTGTAAATACCTCTCTCGGCAAAATTAATAGGCTCTTTCTCGCTCACTCGTAGAAAATCATTGGCGTGTAACCCGTTCGGGTAGTAAGACGTGGTGCTTATTAATAAATTATCCTAATTAATATAATATTTGTTTGTGAAAGAACTCAACATTTAGCAAAGAGCCTTTAAAAAAAATTAATGTTAGTTCTAACTTTAAAAGATCTGTTTCACACATGGTATATTGAGAAAAATACAGCTTGCATGAATCTAAGTTATATATTCATCAAAAGAAGAAAGAAATCGTTAAATTGATGTCCTAATTCAGCCGCTTCCCGTGTAGGCAGTCTATAGACGAGACATAGACCTGTTATTTTCTATGACGGGACTTGCTGATGATGGTGACGGAGTTGAACTATGGTTGAGATATATAATTTACCTGTACTCTTTTGTCCTTTTCCCTCTCGTGACGGAAATTCGCGTCCACCCGTTTGTCAGGGAGTTCAAGGGTTCAAACTATCCAGGCCGAGTACACTTTGTAATGATTCTCTATTGGGATTTTCCCCTCCTCCTTACAGCTAATACGGGCTGATACCTTAACCCCCTTAAAGGGGTCAATACACTTTAAAAAAGAAGATTGAAATTTCCTGTTTCTCTACCATAGAATATGCGTTTCTCTAATATTTTAAATGAAGATATATATTTTTGTAAATTCTCAATGTTTTTCACTGTTTTGAGATAAATTCTTGACAAAAAAAAATTACAAAAGAAAGATATCTGAGTGTTCATCGCAAACTCACATGAATTATAAATAAAACTATTAGTTTATATTGTGTTATGATATTTTATTATTACATATTATGATGATTATTACAAAATATTTGAAAATTCAAGTGGCTTTTTAAAATGTTCTTGACTCCTATCACACCAAATTCCCTGACTTTTTCCAGGTTTTCCCTGCTTTTCCAGGCGCGTATTTACAGTACTTACGATTATATTAAATAATGTATAGTGTGTTCAATGTGCTAAATGTACTTTTAAAAAGAACATGGTAGAGTAAGGCGTCTTGTCTTAGGTTAAGTTAGTTTGTAAGTAGCTTATACACCCGCCTCTGTGGCGTAGTGAGCTAACGCGCTAGTCGTATTGAGCTCGACTGCTGAGGACGGGGAGATCGAGGTTCGAATCTCGGTCGGGTGAACTGGGGGTGGTTTTTCCTAAATGGTTTTCCACTCTCCCTCCACGCAAATGCGGGTTCACTTCCTCTAATTCAACCTTCCCAATTCCTAAATCCATTAACGTAATTAGTACTTAAAGCGTATAACCCGAACGGGTAGTAAGACTCGGTGCTAAATATTATTATTAAGTAGCTTATTTTTCAATAATTGTGTTTAGAAAATACACGCTAATTACCTTGATTTAAAACCTAATACAAACAGAGTATACCAGTAAACGCAATGAGGGGTTAGCCGGGTAAGTTTAGTTTGTTTGTCGGCCGCCTGAAAGCGCGCGGGTCGAGTCTGGTCCAGACAGCCGGCCTGTCCCTTGAGGGCCCAACGTACGGATTACGTGGAGGGCCTATTTATGTACCCATGGGGGTAATAAGGGGATACTTCTGTTCCTCTGAGCTTGTAGTTACGTTTCGAGGGGTAGTTTCTCTACACACGAGTCAGATACGTCACAAATATTATATATGAAATGGATGATTAGCGACTTATCATCATTTTTATTGGGCCTAAATGCCGCATCGGTTGGGTAGGAGGACTAAATGTCAAGTTGATCTGTTGACAGAGGAGGTCGGGGTTCATATCCCTGCTGGATATCCTAGAGTATTTCCCATTATTCTCTTCATTCCCGGAGGGGTTGTGAGATGCTGACAAAAATAAAATGATGCCTTGTATTTTATTACAAATGGACATTGGGCGCACTATTTAAGAAATGCAAACATTTTTGCAATCAACAATAATAACATTTTACTATTTTATTAGTGTTATTTTATAGGTATTTATAATATCTATCAAAAGTGACAGCTGCATATAACATGAATTAACGTATGAATATATGAAAGTGGATCTAGTAAATCTTTTTTAGTTGTCATATATTCCCATTAGTAAAAATAATTGGGGTAAGGGTAATTCTATAGAGGATTTTATGTTTTAATCAAAATTCATTTACGTGAATATTATTATTATTATTATTATTTATTATTATTATATTATTATTATTATTATATTATTATTATATTATTTTTATTAGCACGCGTTTTACTACCCGTTCGGGTTATACGCACTCACGCTAATGTGTAATGGTAGGGTGATTGTGAGATGAAATGGAGGACCTACAGTTTAACGTGGGATCCGAATCACGGGGGAGGCCTGGCATTCCACACATTCACAAGATGTCTTGTCAGAGGTGAAGGAAGGGTTTGGTAGTAACATAAATCTGTGCCGGGACCGAGGATTGAACCCGGACCCCCAGCACAGATGTCCTTACACCTAGACCACCAGGTCACCATATTTACGTGAAACTTTAAATTGTTGAAACTTTCGAGGAAAAAATATTTTAAAAAACCATTCGCTTTCTGCGTTTTCTTTCCTTCGTGGTTATCTGCATACAAACATTAATGAGGTGAGGATGGTTGCCTCCTGATTACATCCTCCCTGGGATAAAATTGATCCCCCTGGAATTAATGTGAGCCCTGTAGATTTATTTCACTGCCTTCTTATATTCTAGAACATGATAAGATTAAAAACAAACTCCAAACAACTTCAAAGAGCATACAATTTTTAAAATAGTCCGGAGGACAGCCCTTCCGAATAACTTCTAAGTATACTTAATTTTCAAAAAAGGTCTAGGTGAGAACCACTCTTAATAAGGGTCAACCAGCGGGCCAACTCTGACTTGGGGACGGGAGGTGGAGGTAAGCTCAAAATCCCTTCTTTTGTTTACGCCCCCCCCCCCCCTCCCAGCCTTCCTAAGGCCATACGCCAGCCCCTTGCCCCTGAGTGTACCCTTCTCTGTGTTGGGGGTTAAATGAAAAAACACACAAAAAATTGATAAAAAAAAACCTACCTCAATAGCCGAGATTCGAGCTGAATCCTTTCCCACCCCTGAAACCAGACTAGATGCCTTTGTCCACGTGCTGACCGATGCGGGCGGGTATTCAGAAAATATTTACAGTTTTTTAAAATTAATATTATAACGGGTGAGGTGTAAATAAGTGTTACGCACCTTGTCAATTTACATTTTACAAATTTGATTTGAATATAAATTAATTTTAATGTTAATAAAGCAAAAATTGGGTTTTTCCACGTCTACAACCGTCAGTATTTTGGCGTTTTCCGTCTCCTAGGGTATTTTGGTTTTCCCCACGTCTTACTAACCGTTCAGGTTATTTTTGGAGGTTTTCCCCACGTCTCACTAACTGTTCAGGTTATTTTTGGGGGTTTTCCCCACGTTTTACTAACCGTTTAGGTTATTTTTGGGGTTTTTCCCATGTCTCACTAACCGTTCAGGTTATTTTTGCTTACTCATGAGTCTATCGCATTAGGAAATGGAAAGTTCAATGTCGCACTTACAAAAATACGCCTCCTATCCCTATCTTGAGCTAGTTCTATCCAGTCCACCTCATTACACCCTATCTCTATCTGAGCTAGTTCTATCCAGTCCATCCTCATTACACCTTATCCCATATCTTGAGCAAGTTCTATCCAGTCCACCTCATTACACCTATCCCTATCTCGAGCTAGTTTATCCAGTCCACCTCATTACACCATATTCCTATCTCGAGCTAGTTATATCCAGTCCACCTCATTACACCATATCCCAATCTTGAGCTAGTATATTCAGTCCATCTCATTACACCTACTCTTCTTGAGCTAGTTCTATCAGTCCATCTATTACCTTATCCCTTGAGCAAGTTTTCCAGTCCATCATTAACCTATCTACTTGACTAGTTTTCAGTCCATCTCATTACACCTTATCCCTTTCTTGAGCTAGTTCTATCCAGTCCATCTCATTACACCTTATCCCTATCTTGAGCAAGTTCTATCCAGTCCACCTCATTACACCCTATCCCTATCTCGAGCTAGTTATATCCAGTCCACCTCATTACACCCTATCCCAATCTTGAGCTAGTTCTATCCAGTCCACCTCATTATACCTCTATCCCTATCTTGAGCTAGATCTATCCAGTCCTCCTCATTACACCCTATCCCTATCTCGAGCTAGTTCTATCCAGTCCACCTCATTACACCATATTCCTATCTCGAGCTAGTTTATCCAGTCCACCTCATTACACCCTATCCTATCTCGAGCTAGTTCATCAGTCACTCATTAAACCATATTCCTATCTCGAGCTAGTTATATCCAGTCCACCTTATTACACCCTATCCTATCTCGAGCAAGTTTATCCAGTCCACCTCATTACACCTATCCCTATCTCGAGCTAGTTATATCCAGTCCACCTCATTACACCATATTCCTATCTGAGCTAGTTCTATCCAGTCCAGCTCATTATCACCCTATCCCTATCTTGAGCTAGATCTATCCAGTCCTCCTCATTACACCCTATCCTATCTCGAGCTAGTTCTATCCAGTCCACTCATTAAACCTATCCTTCTCGAGTAGTTCTATCAGTCCACCTCATACCCTATCCCTATCTCGAGCTAGTTCTATCCAGTCCACCTCATTACACCATATTCCTATCTCGAGCTAGTTCTATCCAGTCCACCTCATTACAACCTATCTCTTTCAGGTATATTATTATGTTATCCTCCCATCTGCATCTAGTCTTTCCACTGGTCTCTTCCCATTAGGTTTGCCAGACAATAACCTGAACATGGTTCTAATTCTTCTATACGCTTTGCATGTCCCGCTCACCATATTCTACGAGATTTGATCGAATTGTACGAAAATATTCATCACGCTAGTGTGGTAGAGATGTGGAATATAAAGTTCATAGAAAATGTAACCACATTTGCATGTAATATTATTAATAAATAATTTAGTGAGAACTCCTCTCGGTACACCAACCCAAGATTCTAGCCCGAGCTTGACATTTAAACCACCAGCGTCGGTAAAAAAAAAAAAGTATTATAGAACATCGAACACGAACATGTTCGCTACAAGTGTGGACGGTTTTCCGAACAGACATTGTAACAGAATGTGTTCGTTGTTCTGTTGGGCGCCGATCCACCAGTTGTCAGTTTTTGCCCGTCGCATCAAAGGTTGTTCGTGTTCGGTGTTGTTCTAATCTGGACGCCTCCGAGAACATTTCCCCGAAAGGACAGCGGCGGAGTCACACGTTTGTTTGGATTTTTGTAAATAGGCCTACATATATCTTTTGGCGAGTGTATATCTTAGTGCGTGTTAAATTAAAAATAATTATATCTCATTATTTTAGCATATTGTAGAAAAATGGAGTGGTCAAAATAAGAGCAAAAAAGAGCTGTATAAGCCAAACCAGGTAATCTGGAATCCTGAAGATTTAGATCACTATAATAAAAAAATTTAATAAAAACAGTACGCGCGGAAGAGATTGGGGCCGTGCTAGACAGAGATGGGAACAAGTGTAGTAAAAAAAATTGAAAGTTTGTTAGACTAGACTGCCGAAGACGGAGAGATCGGGGTTCGATCACAGCCGGTTGCACTGAGTTTTTTTTCTTTTAATAAACTCTCCGCCCACGCAAATACGGGTGCACTTCCTCTAAATTAAACCTCCCCAATCTCTAACCCATTAGTGTATAACAGACCTCTTGTACGCACAATATGTAGGAGTGAGAGCGACGGGTCCCAGTCGAGTGAAGTAGGCCTATTGTGCGAGGTCAGGACGCGGTCTCCAGTCCGCCGCGGGGAGATGGACAGCATCCGCCGTCAAATGGTGACGGCCAGCCTCCGGTCAGATAGTTCCCGAGTGTTGAGACAAACACAGGCTATAACACGCTGAAGCCCTCGGAAAAGTGTTGACACTAATATTAAGGTGGGTTGGAAAAGTACGCGAGAAAAGTCCACTGTTTTTTTGATCAAAATAAATAAAAATAATGCTTCTATACAAACATAGAGTTTAATTTTCTTCACACGATATCAACAGTTGTTGAATATATGTTATGAGCGTAGTGGCATTAGTTGATAAACTTTTAAAATGAAGAGAAAAAGTTGTCATTAAATTCTAGAATACCCTTGACAGATTTTCAAGAAATGTTGAGGTCACCATGTGAATAAAATTAAATATGTTTGTACCGGAGCAATATTTGATCTATTCCCCCCCCCCCCCCCAAAATATTATGTCATAAAAACTGCCAAAAAAACAGTAGCCTTTTCTCATATCCCCTTTTCTCCCACCTTAACATTCAATAATGATAGCTACAGTAGCCCCGTGGCTTCTTTGGTGCCGAGTGACAGCTTTGAAAAGTTACCAGACCAAATTATGTATCCCTACGTCGAACCATATGATCTGCAAAAACATGTGTTTAGCAGCTGTCGCTTCTGAGAGTAAAATTTATGTAAATACCTAAATGTTGACCGTTAGAAGTCAGCTGTGAGCTGTCAGTCAGCACCAAAGAAGCCACGGGGCTACTGTACCAGCTTCGGTGGTCACGTGGTCCAACACGCTACTCTCGCAATAAACTGGACTGGCCATGACGGGGAGATCGGGTTCGAGCCCAGTCGGAAGCAATGAGGGTGGTTCTTCACTCTCCTTCCAAGCAAATTCGGGTACCCTTCCTATAACTAATCCTTAAAACTATTAGCGTCATTAGATCATAAGTGTATAAACCGAACGGGTAGTAGCCCCCGGTACTAAAAAAACAGTTAACTTTTACAAGTGGAAAAGTATAATTGTATCAAACAGAAACGCTCCCATGTTATAGCTGCACCTTTGGCGAATGACCTTTATCAAGACTTTAAATAATTTGCAATCCTAATTATTACTGATGATGTTTTGTATTATGTACGCGCTTTGCTCGCTGGGGGCTCCGCCCCTAAACCCCCAATGTGTTTCCTTTGCAAGTGGATGTAAACTAATGTAATTCCAGAGCCGTTTTTCGATAGGTTTTACCGTCTAGCCACAAGAGACCTCCAAAGAAAGGTCCGCACCGACTATAAAGTTGCTCTGATATTTTAAATTTTTTTCGGGGGTTAAATTTTTTTTTTTAACTTTTTAGAATTTTCCCGTCGGTTACAGACTATAATCTAAAAGTTTGGCAAATTTCAAGTTTCTATCTCATCTGGAAGTGGGAAAACACTTGTTGTTAGTCCACATTTCATAATGAGTGATTTAGCCAGCCATCTTTTATTACTGGCTTTAATGATAATTATAGCCAATTAAGCCTACCTAGTTTAACAAAATAATCCAACAAAAGTTTATAGTAAGATAAATTAAAAATTCAACACCTAATCATTAATATTCTTTGTTGTTCCCAATTTGCAACAAAACGAATCTCAGGAGATTTGTCAAGTTCTCCACCTATATATATTTTATATTACAATATACAACAAAGAAGTGATAACAACCTTTCACTGAGTTCTTATAAATGATTTAAATACAAGTGCTACTGAAGAAATTTCAATAACCTTACAATAATTAATTACTTTAAAAATATATAATTACAAGAGTAATAATTTATTTTCCCTTTAATGGCCAACCAGCCATTGGTCAGTATTGGTCAGTGTACCTAGCTACGAGCCTAGTGGTCCCTGATTCGATTCCCAGCTGGTAATTTGGGTATTTTCCCTGAAAGGGGAACTACCCCAACGGTCACCAGAGTTTGGTTGATTAGACTCAAGTTAGATTCTAAGAGTTTCCACTGATTTCACACCCACAATCACCATCACCATCACACTCACTATCACCATCACCTCATCTCATAGGGACATGGAAAGAGCCTCCACGGAAAGGATGTACAATTAGTACATTCGGACCTCCCTTGGGCAACGGTACATTAGTACTGGCTGATTTTTCCACGAGCCGGGCTACGAGTGATGTAACCCAGACGCGAAATATTATTATAACTTTAGGTGACCTGGTGGTCTAGGGGTAAAGTGTAAAGACTTCTCTGCTGGGAGTCTGAGGTTCAATCCTCGGTCCCGGCACAGATTTATTTGATCACCAAACCCTTCCTTCACCTCTGACAAGACGTGTATTAATCACAACTTATGAATGTGTGGAATGTCAGGCCTCCACTGTGGTTCGGATCCCACGTTAAACTGTAGGTCCTCCATTTCATCTCACAATCAATCTACCATTACACATTGGCGTAAGTCCGTATAACCCGAACGGGTAGTAAGACGCGGTGCTAATAATAATAATATTATTATAATAACTTTAATGGCCAAGAGATTTCTTATTTTTAAACATGAAAATAAAGTATTTTTCCTTAAAACTTTCGTACGTTACTTAATTTCTCCCCATTGTGTTCACAAGTTAATAATATTGTTATAGTTTTATTTACACACACAGCTAAGTATATTGGACGACTGTGTTTTGTTTGGTTCTTTTTGTTTGTCACCACATATCGCTACCCACTCAGGATATATTATTATTATTATTAGCACCGCGTCTTACTACCCGTTCGGGTTATACGCACTTACGCTAATGTGTAATGGTAGGGTGATTGTGAGATGAAATGAAGGACCTACAGTTTAACGTGGAATCCGAACCACGGTGGAGGCCTGGCATTCCTCACATTCACAAGATGTCTTGTCAGAGGTGAAGGAAGGGTTTGGTAATCAGATAAATCTTTGCCGGGACCAAGGATTGAACCCCGGCCGCCAGCATAGAAGTCTGACACCTTACCCCTAGACCGCCAGGTCACCGACCTCAGGATATATGAATGTGTACTAATTACGCTTATGCATTAGAGTAACTGTACCAGCATTTGAGTGGGACGAGAGTGGAAAACCGTTTACGGAAAACAATACTCAGTAGACTCGACCGGGATTAGAAATCCGATCTCCCCCGTCATCAGAAAAAGGTGTGTGTGTGTGTGTGTGTGTGTGTTGTGTGTGTGTGTGTGTGTGTGTGTGGTGTGAATATTCCGGTGGCCTGCAGTCTTGGCCCGTCCTATCAGAGTGAAAGGCCTGTAATGTTGACTCAAACTGAATCATGTGTGACTGTCAACAACCCACACACACTCGCTTCGGTGGCCGCATAGTCTAAGGCGCTACTCTCGTGGTAGACTAGACTGCCGATGACGGGGAGATCAAGGTTCGAATCTCAGTCGGGTGTAATGAGGTTTTTTTTCCTCAAAATGGTCTTCCACACTCTCCACGCAAATGCGGGTACACTTCCTCTAAATATAACCTTCCTAATACCTAAAATCATAGACGCGTAACCCAAACAGGTAGCGAGAGTACCAAAGAAAATCCCCCTTGTGTGCGGGACATGAGGCGAGACCCCGAGTTGATGTCCTTGAGCAGCTCCACTTCATCTTCACATTTACAGGTAAGATGGAAACAATTCAGTCAGTACCTCTGGCCGGGATTCACACCCCAAACAAGATGAGAATGACGTCTTTATCCGCGTGAACACATCTGTACGTGTTAGTTATAGAAATTGCAAAATTACAACCTTAAATTCGAGTTACCTGCTACGTCACTCCTCAGCTAGAGTTACCTGCTACGTCACGAAACAAGTCTCACTTTTGTGACTTCTTTTGTCTTTTATCTAAGGCACGTCACACCACAAATTAAGCTCCCACACTCCAAAATTTCAAGTGAATGTAACATGTTCGTATTCATCATTGACGTCAGCATTATAGTAGTAGTAATAATAAAACTACTTCAAGAGGATTAGTCATGATACTTAAAGCGTTTTAAACAAACCAACAAATGTCACATGTGAAGGACGAGTGAGTGTGTCAACTATCGCTATTGTCGGTCACATTCTGTCGAGAGACAAGTTCCAGTAACGCTGAGCTCTCTCTCTCTCTGCCGGACAAAGCTCTCTCAAGTTTGAATACACAACAACAAAGTTCCTAAAGAGTCAAAAGAAGCACAAACCTCAGTTGTCATTACTTTTTCACTTAGCACATGAATCAAATTTTTAAAAAACTGACAAAAGAGGTAGTCACATGTCTCGGTCTGCGATAATGTATCAATCGCTGTCAGGCTTAGAATACGATAGTCTGCGTCTTTTTCTGGAACTAATTCCCTCTCCTGTCTAGGTCTATACTCCCTTTCACCCTTTACGTACAACCACCCATCATTCCATTAAGAAAGAGGGGAAAGAAAACTACGAACCTTATCTCAAGGTAAAGATGAAAGCTCGCTGCTAGTTCTCAAATATCTTAACAATTTCTGTATTTGTTAGAGTAAGACTAAATCTAGAGCCCTTTTTCATCAAGACTAATCTTATGGCTCCATAAATATGATTAAAAAGTCGTTGAAAATGAGCGAATGTCACATTTTCTCACATTTCTTATTTTATTAATAAAACCTAAATTATAAGTTTACATATTGTGAAATAACGCATCGTAGAATTATTAAATATTGCGTTCGTCTGCGCGGCGATTTCTCTTTTATCCTCAGGAATGTCCCCTTTTGTGACATCATTTTTTTTTCTTTTTTTTTTTCGTTTTTCAATAAAGTCATCATCGGAGAATATATGAACATACTTATGTGGGTATGTAGAAACAAATATTTTTCTTACTTTAGTAGATTTTGGTAGGAAGTGAGTTTTCTTTATGCTCAACATTGATATCAAAATTGACAGCTTCAAATCACATGACTGAACGTAGGAATACATTAAAGTAGATCTAGTAACTTTTTTAGTTGTCATATAAGGTTGTTCATATACAAATAATTTATAGTTTAGCTCAGAAATTAATTAATTGTTAAAATAAGTATGTGTAGTTCTCTTAGTAACATTTGGCCCATCTCAGTACGTTATAAGGTAAGCAACATTATTCATGACGTCATCCAGTCTACTAAAGCAGGCCCTCCGACGTGGCGGTACCAATAAATAAATTTTATTAGGGTAGAATTTTTTAGCCCTTGTTTACCAGTCATCTAGTTAGTAATTTGTTTACCAGTTAAATTAGTTTTCTCCTGTTTACCAGTAACATCATTCATCATATCCTGTTTACCTATATTAGTCATCTCCTGTTTACCATGACATCAATCATCATATCTGTTTACAGTGACATTATAATACCTGTTTACCAGTAACATCATTCATATCCTGTTTACCAGTGACATTAATCATCCCTGTTTACCAGTGACATTATTCATATCCTGTTTACCAGTGACATCAATCATCAATCCTGTTACCAGTGACATTAATCGTCCCTGTTTACCAGTAACATCATTCATATCCTGTTTACCAGTGACATTAATCATCCCCTGTTTACCAGTAACATTATTTATATCCTGTTTACCAGTGACATCAATCATCATATCCTGTTTACCATGACATTATTATATCCTGTTTACCAGTAACATTAATCGTCCTGTTTACAGTAACATTATTCATATCCTGTTTACCAGTGACATATCATCATATCCTGTTTACCAGTGACATTAATCGTCCCCTGTTTACCAGTAACATCATTCATATCCTGTTTACCAGTGACATTAATCATCCCCTGTTTACCAGTAACATTATTCATATCCTGTTTACCAGTGACATCAATCATCATATCCTGTTTACCAATGACATTATTAATATCCTGTTTACCAGTAACATCATTCATATCCTGTTTACCAGTGACATTAATCATCCCCTGTTTACCAGTAACATTATTCATCTCCTGTTTACCAGTGACATTACTCATCATATCCTGTTTACCAGTGACGTTATTCCTCTCCTGTTTACCAGCAAGACTAGTAAACTCTTGTTTACCAACACAATAAGATGCTGTTGTAAAGTAAAACACCATGCATCGAAGCAGCCATACTAACTCAACTCTCGTCTTTATGGCTGTAGAACTGCTAAGCTGCGATGTATTGGTTACACTCTTTGGCGTGTCCTGGAGTGTTGCCAGGTAAAGCAGAGCTCGTTAAAAGTGTATCCTTCGTTTATCCTGAAAGTTAACAAACCCACCTTGCACTATTCCACTACGGTATGGTTTCTAAGTTATAAGATGAGGTCATAGTGTAATCCGTCAAGGTAAGAAAAGGTCATAGTTAATGTTGTTAAGACTGCTACATCACTCAGTAGAACCAACCACTCATTGTTGATCAGATATAAGCAGATACATGCCCATGTGAGGCACGCAGAGAAGAGTTATTTCTATTGGTCAACTGGAGACCAAACAGGTGAGAATATAACAAAGGCGCAGTTTTAAAAGATCTCTGCTTATCTTGAAAACACGCTAAGCCACTGTCACTTGTTACTTGACTCAGTGACTCACATAGTAAAGTCTAAAGGCCGATTCATACAGAAAGCTAATCTAAGCTAAACTATGCCTTGCTATGTTTTTCCCAATTGCCGGCCGGGCAATTTTTCCATCTCCCATCTTGAGCCATCTTACGTCGCGCATGCTCATAACCTAGCTTGGGCTCCGTGTTGAACAGACGCAGTGCTGGTTTGGTGAAAATAACTAAAGACGTGTTGAAGTTTGGTTTTCAGTTTGTCTCACGTGTATTTAATTATTTAATATTCTATCTTAATAAATGTGTTTATATTAAAATGGAAGCGTTAATTGAACAAGTCAAACTTCCATATCCTAAATTTTCTTCATCTTTCAGAACAGCTGCTAACAGTAACATCTTTTCTTCCTCAGTCCTATCATCTGAGCTCAAACAAGACATTTTGGAGAACGCCATCATAACTAAACTACACTGGAGCAGACCAGAAAGAAACAACACTGAATTCTGGAGGGAAAGAGGGACCATTGCTTAGCTTAGCATTCTGTGTGTATCGGCCTTTAGAAGGCTCAATGCTAAGTTTGACAGGCCAGCCTGAATTCATCCTTATGCTAAGATGAGCTTGCATGATGGCTAAGTGCTCAAAAGTTGAAAAACTGCTTAGTTATGCTTATTACTTACGCACTTGGAAATATTTCGCCGCAAACTTTGTTTGCAAACATGTTGCTCTTGTTTCTGGATTAGTATTTTTTAGTTGTTTCGGAAACTGTTTGTAAACATTTTATCGTGTTTCCCAAAGAGGAAACAATGTTTCTTGTAGTCCATTGCAAATGGGTTTACGAGAAACAAATTTTTGTATGTCTGGACGTTTTTTTTTGTTAACATTGTCGACAGCGAACGACGCGGGTCAGACCAGTCGTGAACTATCCTGGGACCAACCATTTGTAAAAGAACCTTAAAAATATGTGACGGACACAGGAGTGAAGTTTCTAAAAGCACTGCTGTCTTCAATCTTCAGTTCTGTCAGTTTAAAACCACTGCTGTCTTCAATCTTCAGTTCTGTCAGATTAAAACCACTGCTGTCTTCAATCTTCAGTTCTGTCGGAAGCTCATGTGCGTTGTATGAACCATTTTAATACATTGCACGGTTTAACTGATTGCAAACAATAAAACTTATTCACGCGTTCATCTAAAATAGGAAGCAGAATCTGCTTGAGTCGCGCAGCAATTCACACAATGTATGTTGACCCATGATGCATTGCACCGCTAACTTAAAACAGCTGATTAACAACTTGTTTTATTTTTAGTGGATGAATATATTATATACTAGATAATTGTTACAATGGATGTTTACAAATTATAATTCTGGAACAATCCAATACATCGATACAAGCTTTACATTAACGAGTTATTACAAATCTCCTCACAACGGACAACGAAGCTGTCTGCTAGCTTCTAGCTCTACAACGCATGCGCACTGATTTGAGATGGTTGGTTCCGAGATTTGATTGGTTCTTACTGTGTCGAACATCTCAGACAGAGCGGATGAAGTAGAGATGAGTTGAACTTTAGCAGAACAGCTCACGCCGATTAAACGGAAATCTTGTGATTGGCTTAAGAGCTCGTCACGTGACCACGTTTCAGTTCTGCGCTAGTTTTTTAGCGGACGTGTGAATCCACAGTAAGTGCATGTTTCCATGTTTACAAACTATTTTCCTATGTTTGTGAGCAGCAGGAAACATTGTTTGCAAAAAAAATAACCTTATATTCACAACGAAAACATCAATATTATTCAATATAAATGACTAAAAAAAATGTTTTTGAAGCATGAAAATATGACCTAAAAACCCAAAATGATAACAAAATTACTTTAAAATTTAAATTTCGTCAATCAAAGGTTCGTGAACATAGTTAATATACACATGAGCGTTTTCCGTGATGTATCCCCTTAACCCCCTCCCCCACAAATAATTACATGTCCTCAAAATACAGGCCATGTTTATTTTATAACTCTTCATACCAGTTATCAGTAGACAGTCAAATGGTCGGAAACAACACCTTTCCATTGTTCAAAGCCCCTTTTTAACATTACAGTGAACCATATCATAACAATAACAAGTGTGAAAAAATTGGGAATTCAAGAACTAAGGTAATTTGTTTTTATAGGTTTAAGACAAAATTAGCTTTATATTTATAAAACAGGGCTAACCTGGCGGTCTAGGGGTAAGGTGTCGGACTTCTGTGTCCGGAAGTCCGGGGTTCAATCCTTGGTCCCGGCACAGATTTATCTGATTACCAAACCCTTCCTTCACCTCTGACAAGACGTGTATTAATCACAACTTGTGAATGTGTGGAATGCCAGGCCTCCACCGTGGTTCGGATCCCCCGTTAAACTGTAGGTCCTCAATTTCATCTCACAATCACCCTACCATTACACATTAGCGTAAGTGCGCATAACCCGAACGGGTAGTAAGACGCGGTGCTAATATTAATAGTAATATAAAATAGGTTTACACCATTTTATATATATATATATATATATATATATATATATATATATAATATATGTCTGGACCATTTACTAGGAAGTTAGTAATAATACCACAAAATATAAACACCTGTTTTTTTATTGGTTTTTAAAATAATTATTCACCGGGAAAACCAACACTAACGACAGACACTTAATAGTTTTTTTTATTGCGTCTCAATTATAAACTCCTTCAGGACTTGACATTCTCGCAGTCTGAGCTCCTTCTTTCTCTTCTCTTCAAGCAATACTAACATACTTTGTTGGTTTCCCCCTTCCCTACACTTTTTATCGATCCTTCATCCTTCTTCCATATTCCTCAATCTCACACAACTGCTGGTAGTTGCTGATCTAACAATTCCGTTCTACCCCTCCGTCGTTGGAAAACAAAAGAAACTACGGAATTGCTAGAAGATTAAGGGGGAGTTAGGGAACGTGAGAAAATGTGTCTATTTGCAGTTTTTTTTATAGCAAAACATTTTTTGACCAAAATAAATCAAATATTGCTCCAGTAAAAGCAAGAAGTTTAATTTTTTCCACACGGTGATACTAAGATTATTGTTGAATATCTGTCATGAGCATAGTGACATTAGATGATAAACTTTTTAAATGAAGAGAAAAAGTTGTCATTAAATTCCAGGACACCCTTAACAGATATTCAACAACTGTTGATATCAACTTGGGAACAAAATAAAACTCTACGTTTATAGTGAAGAAATATTTGATTACTTTTGACCCTAAAAAATGTTTTTATATAAAGACTTCAAAAACATCGACCTTTTCTCGCGTCTTTTACACTCCAAACTTGAATAAAGTCATTTTAGTGAGCAAACTTGATAAAGCGACCAAAAAAGCGAATTGCTAGCAGTCCTTTATTTAAAACATGTGCCGCTGAATTAAATGGGAACGTTTAATAATTAATAAACAAAGATACCGTCTTTAGTATTATTTATGGGGCCCTATTGTTCGTAAAAACGCTACACATACGTTATTTAAATTTTAAATATTCCCTTTCCTCTAAATTCTAAAACATAAAATAAAAAAAAGACCACATAAACAGGCTGCGCGCGCACACAGGGCCGTACAATCTCTCTTCAACGCATTACACGCACTAAAAAGAATCAAAACAAAAAAACAACACCACGCATATGTGGAATCAGCTGTCTCTTTCCCCTTGCCCCTCTTTATCTTCATCCTTGTTCTCCCCCTCTCTGCCACCACCGAAAATATTTTGCTTGTGTCTTCGTTCAAGCCCGTTCGGCTCCCGCCCCCCCCCCCCATGTTACTCTCTTTTTCCATCTTATTTCTTCTTTTATTTTATCTTTGACTGGCTCTTTTCTTCACATCTATTTCTCTAAATAAAACCGTGATAATAACACCCCTGTGCTTCAATCATCCTTTTAACCTCCCACTTCTCCCTCCCCCCCTCTTACAAAATAATTCACAACAATGCCCTCCTACCTAAAACTAGTCAACCATTTCCCCTACCTCCTCCCCTCTTACCTTCAATAAATTATTGACTCCCTCAAACCCGACGCTGAGGTAAACAACAGTCCTAAAAATGTACCTTGTCATTTTTCGGCCTAGCCTCGCTCTCTTGCCGCCAGAATGCAGGCATTCGTAGTTGCGGGCATTCGGTGGCTCTGTCGATACTCTTTCTTTCTCTCTCTTCCTTGGCTCTGTTTCATTCTTGTCCGGATCAGGGACGCGTGGAGGGGGGCAACTAGAGAGAGGGCTTATACTTGGGATCATGTTTAATATAGGCTAACTTTACAGAGAGATTGAACTGAAAGTTCATATATGAATGACGTTCCAATAGCCCTAGCGCAAACATTTTTACCAGAACTTGCGTGGTTTTAATTTTTTTAACAGAATAAAATATTCAATTCGCACCGCGTCTTACTACCTAACCGGGTTTTACGCATTTAATTACACTACTAAGACAGGACCGGCAAATCTATGGCAGAGATATTATTAGTCCTGCAAGTGAATATGTTTATATTATACTCAGAATAATTAATTAATTAATTAATTAATGGTCTAGGCAAATTTCCTAAGAATGCTCTGACCCGCCCTTAGGGGTGTGCAACCGGCGCGGCGTGACTTGCACACCCGTGTAGTAGACGACACATCAAACATTGTCAGAGTGTAAATAAAAACAAAACATTATCATGTGGTATGGTTTAATAAACGAGTGAAGCTGGTTCCCTGTTTTAACTCCACCGATCTGCATCTGTTTGTCTGCTCATGGTGGATCCGTTCCACGATAACTTTTGAACGCATTAACCAATTTATTATTATTATTATTATTATTATTATTATTATTATTATTATTATTATTATTATTAGCACCGCGTCTTACTACCCATTCGGGTTATACGCACTTACGCTAATGTGTAATGGTAGAGTGATTGTGAGATGAAATGGCGGACCTACAGTTTAACGTGGGATCCGAACCACGGTGGAGGCCTGGCATTCCCCACATTCACAAGATGTCTTGTCATAGGTGAAGGAAGGGTTTGGTAATCAGATAAATCTGTGCCGGGACCGAGGATTGAGCCCCGGACCCCCAACACAGAGGTCCGACACCTTACCCATAGACCGCCAGGTCACCCAATTTAACCAATTTAATTCAAACTTGGCACAGTTGTTCTCTGTACCTTTATAAAGTTCAAAATAGTTGGGGAAGACAATCTAACTAAGGGTTGGGGAGAAATCAACCCTTAATATATATAAACACTGATTCTAACATTAATGATTACATGTACCTAATTACCTTTTAGGTCATTTCCTGAATACCTTGCAAGGCTGAAAATAAGGTATACAGGTGCAAATTACTGTAATAAGTTATATTTTTAAAAATTGGAGGGAGGGAGGTAGGCAGATAACTGGGGGGGGCCCGCACACGAAGTTTGTCCTGGACTCCACGTCTGCAAAGGGCAGCCCTGAAAGTGTGTGCAACTATTTTGCTGCGAACTATAAAGATGGTTTGGCCCGTGCGCCTGAGAAGACCCAGCTAATTTGCCCTCCATTTCTATGATATCATTTTTAATTTAATGATATTGTAATTATAATTAATTATAATGATGAAAGATTCGAATAGTCCAATTTATCGTTCAAAATTCCATGAGGAACGTGAAAGAATTTCTTCGGAAATTATTGACACATTAGGCAGGCACTCTCAAAATGGTTCACCACCAATGTGACCAACTTGGTGATTCAAAACATGAATTGAGAAGAGAGGAACAAATTGTTATATGTAACATTTGAGTAAAAAGGTAGGCCTATCTAAGATTTTTAAATCTATTTAACTTTGAATTTTAGTAATTAATATGAAATTTAAGTATATTTTCAAAAATTTCAAAACGCTATTATTGTGGTTACGTAATAATTTTTTTTTTCCAAACAAATACGTTTAAGATTGTATCGTACTTAATATTTATGTCAAAGTAGTTGAAAACAATAACTATTTCGTCTTTTTAGAAGGGGAAAAAAGGTTAAATTACGATTATTATAAAATATTCTAGTTTATAATGAAATTCTCTACAATTTTTGTTAAAATAAAAATAAGACTTTGACCCCGACGTGATTTGAACACGCAACCTTCTGATCTGGAGTCAGACGCGCTACCGTTGCGCCACGGAGTCGATATAAATTAGATACCGAGAAAGTTGTTTAAGAAATTTATGCTTTATTTGAAAAAAATATTTTTGTGTTCTACATTAAAAGAATATAAGTTTGACATTAAATTAATCATGTTTAAAATTACTCTGCATTAGGCAAAATTTTAAATAACTTGGATATAACGGAGACAAGTAATTTTGAATATTTAAATTATGTTTTTGTTTCGATATTATAATTCACAGTGGTATCTTAATTTGCTATTGAAATTATTGACGCTTATCGATTGGATAGTTATTATTATTGCCCCCGTACCTTTTTATTAACGTACAGAGAGGCAGATCATATGCATAGACTAATTATAAGTAGACCTCGACACATTGATTAATTTACTAAAGCTACAGTTCTAGAACTAGTAGACCCTGGTTCTATCCAGAAGGTGCCAAATGACTATTTGATTTATATTCACTAACTTGAAAAATGACACCTATCATGAAATAATAAAGCCCTAACCGAATCGAAGATAGCTGCGTGATCTGATAGCTCGTGATCTTATTATTGATCACACATAGTATGTGGCTGACGATTTCTGCGCGTCTATCACAGACTCGGCCGTAAAATATGAGAATGACAGTGAACACGAGATTACTTCTGGATAGTTCAGTGGTAAGTACAATGACGTAAGAAGCCATAAGACCTGGGTTCGATATTATCAATAGGTCTACCTATAAATTAACACTGATAAAAGGACCTTTATTAAAATGTATTTCCTAAAAGGACCTTCCTTTGAAAACTGGATTGTACCTTGCTATCCCATCATCTTCAATTTTTCTTATTTTGTTTTGTTGTTTGAACCTCAAATTTATTTTCAAAAAGCAAGTATTGAACCCACGACCCAAGGGCTACATGTGCCAAAACCAAGGATCCATAAAAGAAAGTCCAGATGTAATTTTACAAATTAATCTAAAAGTAATTATAATATTATTTTTAACGGACCGCACATGTGCAATGTTGTATTTTAATAGTAATTTATTGTTATTATTATTATTATTATTATTATTATTATTATTATTATTTTAATCACCTCGTCTTACTATCCATTCGGGTTTACGCACTTACGCTAATGTGTAATGGTAGAGTGATTGTGAGATGAAATGAAGGACCTACAGTTTAATGTGGGATCCGAACCACGGGGGAGGTCTGGCATTCCCAATAGTAATTTAGATGGGAGACGCGGCAGTAGGCCTAAAGTCAGTTGGCCTAAAAGTTCCATATTGGCCTAAAGTCATTTGGCCTAAAAGTCATTTGGCCTAAAAGTCATTTGGCCTAAAATATAATGTTAAAACCCTCGGGTATCTCCGTAAAATAAGCACTGTTAGTTTTTTCATCTGATTATAGATAGCACAAGTGATGGTAGATGGTGTTAAGATATTTCTAAAAACATAGACTTTATTTAAACACAGACTTACTCTATTTAATTACTCTATGGCATTAAAAACTCGAAAGCTCATTGCTGCACTCACGAAAGTACGCCACCTATTCCTATCTTGAGCTGGTTCTATCCAATCTATCTCATTACATCCTATGTTTCTCAGGTCTATCCAAATGTTATCCTCCATCTGCGTCAAGGTCTTCATAGTGAGTGGTCTTTTTCTATTGGGTTTGCCATTCAATACCTTGAACGCGGTTCTAAATACTCCCATTCGCACTGCATGACCTGCCCACCGTAACCTGCAAGATGTTATTACCCTATCAATGTCTGGTGATGAGTACAGGGTTTGCAGCTCATCATTATTTAGCATCCTCCACTCCTTACTATCTTCATTTATTTTTGGATCAAATATATTCCTAAGCACCGTGTTTTCGAACACCCTAAATTAATTTTTGGCATGTAAGAAAAGAGACCACGTTTCACACTCATAGAGAACAACTGGTAAAATTATGGTTCTGTATATTCAAAGTTTTACATTTCTTGACAGCAGGTGAGACAACCTATATTTATGTGAGCAAGTAAGTGAGTAGCCATGGATGTTTTATAAGGCCTAAAGGGGTCTGCGAGCAAAAACGTTTAGGAATTACTGCACTAAAGCAATGTTAACTCACATACATGCAAAGAAAAAAAATTAGCTATCCTAAAGTTTGACTAACAATGACGAATGAAACAAGTTTCGCATACCTACACCAATGTCATAATTCCCTTAGTTAGCCGTGTCTATATTCTATTCTATACTACTTATCAAACAAAGTGTCGGTCTGTAGTTAGAAACTCTGTGTGTATGTCGTTCTGTTGTCTAAGATCTTTGGAAAAGCTTAATTTATTTCGATGGAGTTTTTTTTAATGTGTAGGATATTTATACAGGTAGGTTTTTCCATATAATTCATACGTTGTCTTATCAGTGAGCTAAGCTAAGCTGTGTCCAGCAGTGTCTAAAAACCGACTCTAGGTGTCGTTTTTTGCATCTTAAATTTGTATCAATTCAAATATATTAAATTTTAATGCATACATCTTTTTAAAACCCTTGGCAACAATGTGTTTCGAAAAAACAAGAAATGAATTGTAAATCTCCTTGGCAACGAGTATTTTGAAATATAAACAAACATGAATAATTCCTTACGTATAATTTGATAATCCTATTTACAGTAATAGAAATTCTGAGAAAACTACTGAACAGATTTTGAAAAACGAACACTCAATTTAAAGGTTAGGTAAGGACTATAGTTGAGTACAGGATGCTGAGAGAGGAAGATGTGTTGCTTGCAGATGCAGCAATTGTTGTAATTCTTAGTTTGCGGCCAGCTAGACGTCAATTTTAGGCTCGCCTTTCTCTCCAGAGTCGCCACAGGTATGCCGGACCAGATATATTGCGGGATCTAAAATGTGATAACTATGGACTTTCTAAAGGTGAAATAAGATTATTGGGTGGTTAAGACCAAATTCACAAAGCGCGAACGAAGACAAACTTCTCAGGTGGAGCCTCCAAACAAACTAAATGCTGTTTACTATGTTTCCAAAAATGTTGCCCCGGTGAAGATGCACCTCAACAATGCCGCCAATATGCTACCAACATTTATTTGATGTTTACCGCTCACTAACGGGAAACTGTCAACATGTCGCCAATATTTAGAACTGATTTTCACGTTTTTGTTGACGATTGTGCTATCACCACTTGTTTCCAACAATGTTGCTGCGGAGTGGACGCAGCTTACTTAGCTTATGTGGAACGGTGCAAAAAAAGACAAATTACGGCAAATGTTTATATGCTAAGCAATCCATTGATAGTAGGTTAGAAAGATCGTATTCTTTATTTTAATACTAAGCGCTGATTATTAATTGGCTGTTATAATAGCTCAGAGCCATCTTAGGTGGGGGACCAAAGCGGCCCTGGCTTCTCTTCAGAAGAAACCTCGTAGAAGAGTCAAAACTAAACATTAACTTAAAGATATTCACTAACTATCAAACAGTTGAAAAGAAAGTATTTTTTAAGTTTAGAGAAAGCTACGTCCGTAATTATTGGCAAGTCATAGAACGCAGGGTGGATTGAGAGATAAGGCCGCTGCCTCACAGCTAGAGATAAGAAGTACAAATGTTTACTCGTACTAATCTCATATTGTCTATAGCTTACTTATAGTCTACAGGTCCGCCCAGTGGATTAAGGGTCTATGGAAATGGAATTTCGAGGGCCCCCTTCACACACACAAATTAACTTAATTTAGTGTTGAAATATTATGTTCGTAAATCTAATGTAATTGTGTGCAAGAATAAAATATAAAACCTTCCTTCAATAACTTCCTCCACAGTTTTATTTTCATTCTTATCAAGCATCATTTTTGTCCAAGCGTTAATTTAAAATATCTTTTGAACTTTTTAAAGTATGGTGATCACTTTTACGGAAAACCAAGTATTTGACATAAACACCGACAAGAAATCCGTGTGATGTAAAAATATCAAAATATTAGTATTTATCAATAAACTCCATCAAACTACCCGGAACTTATGAAAGGAGCACAACAAGCGTTGCTTCATAGAATCAACACTCTCTACATCGCTCTGAAACAGAGATGGCCGACCACCCTAGCAGCTAGCGGAGAAATTGCGGGGGACCTGGCCATCTTCAACTCCCGCCACCGTAGATCCAATACTACAAGGAGCAGCCCTGCTACCAGCAGTCACTCAGAGGACGCAGGAAATAAATAAGAAATGGGTACACAGACATCTGAGAATACTGGTGCCATATATGTTATTGTAAACCATGTACTACCTTTTGTTTAGTGAGGTTAGCCTAGATTGTTCCCTCTTGTCATTGGTGGCTCTCCTCCCAGACCATCCCCTTTGTTTTCTGTGTTTAAAAATATACTTTAAATCAATCTTAAATGCACGTGGATTGTGAATGCGGAAAACTCGTTTTCGTGAAATAGAAATATTTGTGTGGTTGGAGGCCTCGAGAAGTGAGACCCTGGGTAAAACTGCCCCATTTGCCCCCCATCAGTCAGTGCTTAACACAGCCGTACTCTCTCAGCGGCCAAATCCGTCATTTAGAGAAAAATATATGCATTGTACTCTGGACTTAATAATAATAGTAATAATAATATCATCATTATTATTATAATAACCAGAGCGGTCAGTAAGATGTGGTGCTAAATAATTACAATTCCACTAAGCTATGCTATAGGGAACAGCACGATATTTTAGGGCATTCCCCCCATCCCTCGATCCCAAGACAGTTGTAGATAGTAAGTATGTTTGTGTGGAATTCTGAGTAAATCCACGCGCATGTGCATTTTAATTAGTTAGGATGCGCGGATTGTTCCTTTGTGACTAGTGATGTGGGCTAAAGATTACTACATGTGCTTTCTAATTAGTGTAGCGCAGGTGCTCCGAAAATGGGAGTGCGCTTCCAGGAAATAATTTTAAAAATAAGTCAATAATTGAAAATATTTTTTATTATATTAAGATCCCTTTTCCAAAGCCTTGATTAGTGGTGAGTCTAATCATTTTTTTTATAGATAGATAGTATTTATTAATGAATCGCATCTATAATGATTAATTGAATCAATATTATAACTGTGATCAATAAAAAATTAAACATGTATATAATTTTTTTTACTAAATATATATCCAAAATTAAAAACAACTAGACAACGTTTGAATTTCGTCAACAATGAGGTAACCTCTAAACACGAACTAAAATGGAATGAAATAGTTATAAAAACCCACTCACATATACAAAGACAATATAGAAAATTATTTAAAATTGTTGTCTCGTTTGAGTAGTCGACGAACATTTTACTGAAAATACTATAAGTAGAAATAGTTGTTATTGGAACCAAGATGTAGGACTTATTAGAAGCAAGTGAACTCTAGTGGGAAGTAGCGCTTGTAAGTATTTTCGTGTAGAGACGCGGGTTCAGACCAGGGGCAGGTCTACATGAACACTTAACATGTGCTTCGAATATTTCTAGTTTCTTGAATAGTTATGTATAAATTCATCTAGTGTGAAGAGTATTGCGCCTTATACCGAACGGCCAACACTGTGGTTCATCCAAAAGAAGATTATAGTATGTTAAATTGTTGCTTTACATAAAATATATTTTCAAATATTCAACAGTCTCAGCACTTGCAACAAAATCCATCCTATTGATTCACTCTGCTGTAACGTTGCCTATTACAACATTGTTTATTTAAAACGCTGTCAATAGTCTCTGACTCTCGTTTTAGTTAACGTTGTCCCCGACTGGCTACAGTGTTGTTTTTAACCCTATTAAATCAAGCGTCAAGTTTGAATCGTTTGACAAACGCCTGATAACCGCTCGCGCTATGCAAGAGTCACGCAGACCCCATCACGAGGTGCATTATCTTGGAGAACCAATTTCAAATTTTGAAGTTTTGTCTTTGTCAACAGTTTGTTTTAGTTTTATACCACAAACAAAAAGTTTTATACTCCCACCATTTTGAGTAATTAGCATATCAAAATTGCCACTCCAAATTAAAGGGTAATTCCATCTTTATGATTTTGAACTTTTTTCAATACAAACTTTTTGTAATAATTCTGTACCGCTTTGTTAACATAAATTTGGTTTGCGTATGATGATATCTCGCCAGATTAATCGAGATTTATAAAGTATAATGTAATTAATATAATACCTCAAAAGCGGATCCAAATCATTTTAATGAGGAATGGGGGTGTCATAATTATAAATTACATAGTTACTTAGAATACTAGAGTTCTGTTTAAAGCCATTTAATAGTTTCTCATTCATATTTGAGCTTACGTATTTTTTAAACAGTGGCTCTTCTCTTATATTTTTTAAAATCAGTTAGTTTATATTATAAACTAGTTAGAGTGGCCCCCCTTCAACAATTTTTTGTAAAATTGATCACACAAGAAGCTATGAGTAGTCTTCGCCGCCTTGATTTTAAATAAATAAATTCTTTTAAGTCCTAAGCCATATAACAAAGTGTTTCTCGCCTAGAAATATTTCAAATTTGGATGCACCTATAAGCTATTTGGAGTGATTCTCACTTTAATTTTTTATTCTAATTGAGTGACCACGTTGTTGTGATAATTAGCTAAAATGGATGGGGGTAAAAAAACTTTTATTTGTGGTAAAAAAACTACTGCAAATTGTTTGCATAGAAAAACTCCTAAATTCAAAAGTATTACCCCAGAATTAACTTTGATTGATCACTTTGATATTCTAACTACACAAAATGGGTGGGGATGTAATACATTTTGTTTGTGGTACAAAACAAGTACAAAACATTGGTATCAAATAAAGCTCAAAATTCTAAAGATGTTTAATTTATAATGGTCATTTTGATATGCTTAATAGGATTACTCAAAATGGGTGGGGTACAAAACTTTTTGTTTGTGGTACTAAACGGTACAAAACTATTATAAAACATTGGCATTGACAAAAGCTCAAAATCCTAAAGTGGTACTCCTGCAGTTACTTAGATTGAGTACATTGATATGCTAACTACTCAAAATGGGGGATTGGGGGTAGGGTACAAAACTTTTTGTTTTTGGCACAAAACGGTACAAAACTGTGTCACCGAAAAAAATTCAAAATTTGCAAGTGGACCTCCCCGTCACGCACCCTTCTCCTCCCTCTCCAACAGCCTTTCTAAGTCATTGTTGAACAGAGCTGTCCGATGCTCCCCAAGACCGGGCGGTGTAAGTCGAGTTACCCACACCGTAAGAAAATTGGGGTATATACGAGTTTGCTAGTAATGGGAAGGTTGGGATTCGAATACCGGATGGGTGGGAGGCCCACAAAAGTGTTTTAAGAGTTTTCCACTCTACCGCTATGTGCTATTGAAAGACGCTTATTGTTAGTCATCATAACCTCTTTTTGTATCACAACAATACGGCGATAGCAACAAAGAAAGCATTTATGGGCGAGGTTTTCATGTCGCCAATGTTAGATTACTCAACCGTACTGGATAAACGAAAGAATTACAAATATTAAACATTACAAAGCAAATTTAAGTGCTTTTACAATCGTAAACAAATACAAATGGTAGTTAGTATGTTTATTATAAATAAGTTATTTTTGTTGTACTTTATTAAGTATATTCTCTTTCTACCATATATAGAGGGTGATTGGGGTGCTTTAGTTTTAATCACTACGGTACTTAAAAAGTTAAAACCATAAATTGAAACTTTAGCTATTCATACTCTTCTACTGGTTAACTGGAGTTCGTGTTATTGTGAAAAGATATTAGTGCTCTCTAGCTTCTTACCTGATCACAGGAACTAAAGTGCAGTGAGTCCTGTATTCTTTAGAGCAGTGGTTCTCAAACATTTTACTCTGTGACATTCTTTACATTCAAGTGAGGAAGTTGCGCCACGACCCCTCTACCCTCCACTCCCCATCCAGTGTTGTATGATTTGAATACAAATATTTTGTAGGTTTATTGTAATTATGTATACCTATGCATATTGTTACATTTTGTTAGAAAATTAGCCTAGTAAAAATTAAAAATCATTCGAATTAAAACAGTTTTATATAAATAAATTTTACATCTTGCGCCCCCCTTTATCAATTATCGCGCTCGTCCTTGGAGGTTGTGCAGCACACTTTGATAACCACTGCTTTAGACCTTGGTAAATAGTTACACCAAAGAAGACTCATGTATTTAGAAACGATAGTATATAATATTTAACTAAATAGGACACATGCTGCCCTCTATTAACATCACAATATATCATAGCGAATGTTTCCGAACAAAACTTAAGACATCGAACATTTATTTAAAGTCATTTGGCCTAAAAGTCAGTTGGCCTAAAATGTATTTCGAATACAAAAATTGATTTAATTAAGTTCGACAAAAGTCATTTGGCCTAAAAGTCAGTTGGCCTAAAAGTCATTTGGCCTAAAGTCAGTTAGCCTAAAGTCATTTGGCCTAAAATCATTTGGCTTAAACTTTAGGCCAAATGACTTTTAGGCCAAATGACTTTTAGGCTAAATGACTTTTAGGCCAAATGACGGGTACTCATTTAGATGCACTTCATAAAAATAAATTATATCAGTAGAAGCCGCTGTCATTTTTGTTTACTTGAGGTAGCCTATCTAACGTGAACTTTATGAACTGACTGATTATAGCAACACACAACTTATAAATTAACTTCAATCTAGCACAGACACAACATCCAAAGCCCAGATAGTTAATTCGTCCGTATGAAAGAAGAAAACCAAATATCAATAATAATAAAGAAGGTTGGTAATGTCATGAATCGAACCCGGGACCTTTGTCTAAAAAAAAACCTGACACAACTGAGCTTATCTGTTACCCGTAACGATGACCACGTGGGTTGAGGCATCAAATCTAGTTCTAACGAGGTCTGGGTTTGAATCTCAGCCGGGGATAGATGTTATGAAGGATTTTTCTTTTCTCGAAACAGATTTTTCACTTCCCCACCCCCACAACCCCTCTCCCCGCAAGTACAATTACATTTTTTCTCTGAATTCTACCTTCCTCGTCCTAATTCCACCAGGGTGAATATGTGGGTATCCCGAATTAGTGGTAAGATGTGGAGGACGAAAAGAAAAACTATACCCTTTCCCCTCACTTCTTAGAATGTAACAAAGCGAGGTAAAGACGAGAATTTCCCGATAAGGAGGCATTAGAATATACTTTAATTGAAGAATTTGGTGACCTGGTGGTCTAGGGGTAAGGTGTCTGTAGGCCTTCTGCGATGGGGGTCCAGGGTTCAATCCTCGGTCCCGGCACAGATTTATCTGATTACCAAACCCTTCCTTCACCTCTGACAAGACGTGTATTAATCACAACTTGTGAATGTTTGGAGTACCAGGCCTCCACCGTGGTTCGGATCCCACGTTAAACTGTAGGTCCTCCATTTCATCTCTCAATCATCCTACCATTACACATTAGCGTAAGTGCGTATAACCCGAACGGGTAGTAAGACGCGCTGCTAATAATAATAACAGCCGTTTAGGACTTAAGACTAGAGCATTACACAGATAATAATGATTAATGACACACTCAGCCACAAAGCGCTATAGTAGATACTCGAGTATGAGAAGAGAACAAGAAATCTATTTTATGGCTTTATTCGGGAATTCATTTTAGA